>JBBPBX010041764.1:0-28708 GCA_038048925.1 Garcialebias charrua | reverse complement strand
TTTTCGGTCAAACGATTTCCTCGACCAAACCGTATATGTAACGAAGGACAACACAGAACATAAGAAGGAGAACAGCTCTAACGAAACCAACGCAGCGAAACGCACTGAGACGACCGCCAACTGCGAGGCGTACGTGAAACCCGAGCCGTACGTGGTTCACCAACAAAGCGACGACGATAAGTCCAGCGAGTTTATTCCAAATTATATTTTTAGGTCAAACGATTTCCTCGACCAAACCTTATTAGTAACGAAGGACAACACAGAACATGAGAACGAGAACAGCTCAAACGAAACCAACGTAGCGAAAGTGTTCCGAGTCCACGGACCGAACAACGACAACCCGTACAAGATTGTGAAAACCGAACGGGACAGGTCCTCGTGCGTTTTCGGTCCCGTTTGATTGTCTGTTCGTTTGTTTGTTTGTGTTGTATCATGAACAGATGTATTACATATGTATTATGTGAACGAATAAAGGTTTTCTTCGATGTAAAACAAAAATACAGTGTATCGTCTCAAGTGTTGTTTTTTTTTACGTGTACGCTGTATCAGTTAGACAATGAATGCTTGTGGTGCGACTTATAACTGAACTCGAAGCATTGTACTGTGCGTTCAGACGAGATTTTTCTTTGCAATACACACCTTTATTGGTACGTATAAGACACAGTTTTTTTTTAACTGTCTCTGTAACATTGAAACGTTCGCTGATTTGTGAAACCTAGTACGGTCTTGGACTACCGAGCCTTTCGCGGTACCACCCGGGAAAGGAGTTGGAGCGGGGTTAAACCTTATTAGTAACGAAGGACAACACAGAACATGAGAACGAGAACAGCTCAAACGAAACCAACGTAGCGAAAGTGTTCCGAGTCCACGGACCGAACAACGACAACCCGTACAAGATTGTGAAAACCGAACGGGACAGGTCCTCGTGCGTTTTCGGTCCCGTTTGATTGTCTGTTCGTTTGTTTGTTTGTGTTGTATCATGAACAGATGTATTACATATGTATTATGTGAACGAATAAAGGTTTTCTTCGATGTAAAACAAAAATACAGTGTATCGTCTCAAGTGTTGTTTTTTTTTACGTGTACGCTGTATCAGTTAGACAATGAATGCTTGTGGTGCGACTTATAACTGAACTCGAAGCATTGTACTGTGCGTTCAGACGAGATTTTTCTTTGCAATACACACCTTTATTGGTACGTATAAGACACAGTTTTTTTTTAACTGTCTCTGTAACATTGAAACGTTCGCTGATTTGTGAAACCTAGTACGGTCTTGGACTACCGAGCCTTTCGCGGTACCACCCGGGAAAGGAGTTGGAGCGGGGTTAGTTTATGATGACACGGATAAACCAAACGAGATGTCCTTTATGTGTCCACTTATCACATTAAAACGTAAACCCTCACAAACGTTCTTTTGTGCTTTGTGAGAACATACAATAACCAACCGTTGTAACACGGGTAGTTTGTAAGAGGGTTTATAACGCTACAGATCTAACAGAATCACAGTCCCGTGTACGCACTCGGCTTACATGAAAAATTTTTTGATCCTCCGTATACACAACCCCACCCACACATTCCAACTCTGCGCTATAAAAGAACATCAACAGAAATGTGCAAGTACTTATTATCAAAGAGTATTCTGTCTCAAGAGTCAGCTCGTGCTTTGTATCTATCGTAAAGTCCACGATGCAACTACGCGTAGAGTCACTCAAACCCGCGGTTGTCTGTCTAGTGCTCGAGTTGCTGGGTTGGGCACTAACGACACCGACTCCTTTGCCTCTGACGACCCCGACTCCTTTGCCTCTAACGACCGACCCGGGCGTTCACGAAGACATCCGGTGGTCAAATAACACCACAACAGTGGCGACACCTGCTGCAAACCTGACAAACAACCGTGATATTGCGTTTCCTGCTGCAAACCTGACAAACAACCACGCTAACCTCCTCGAATACCAAGATGGAGGTGAGAACGTGTCGTCTACCGCGGATTACGCGAACCCACCGAGGAAAACTTTGTTGACTCTTCGTTGTCCGGACAGAAAACGAGAGGGTTTCGTGTATATCAAGTGGACCGCGTATCCCTCTCATAATTTGTATCGAATCAGGACTGGAGGCGACGTAACTTTGTACGCGAATGCTCTCCAGTACAAAAATGACCTGCGAGAAAAACACGGAGTCGAACTGGCTGTGGACAACACGTCAGCTCTCAACGTGATAGGGAGCGGCTGTAATTACACGGCTTCGTACAGTTGTCACAGAAGCGCACACGTTGGATACAAGAGCGCATCATACACGTTCTCCATTAAAAATTGTACAGCCTCACTGGAAGCGCCCGCTGAAGAAAAAGACGAGATCGTAACATCGACACGAAATTGGTTTTCAACCAGATGCTCAGACGGTATATTGTTAGTCGCATGCGTTGTACTTTTTATTGCTAACATAAGCATAGTGTGTTACATGGACACTATTTAGCGTTCGCTGTATTAGATTCGATGGACCGTCCGCGACAGACTTGTTTTTCATTTTTATTCGTTCACAACCCAAGAAACATTGTACAAACTTATACCACGTGTTTTTATATATTTCATTTTTATTATTGTACAACCCAATAAACAGTTTACAAACATGCATATGTCTTTCAGTCTTATTACTGTACAACCCAAGAAACAGTTTACAAACATATACACCACGTGTTTCATATTTTTATTCTTTTATAAACTTCCTGTTCGACACGGGACGTGGTACAACACCCCAAGAAACATTGTACAAACTTATACCACGTGTTTTTATATATTTCATTTTTATTATTGTACAACCCAATAAACAGTTTACAAACATGCATATGTCTTTCAGTCTTATTACTGTACAACCCAAGAAAACAGTTTACAAACGTATACACCACGTGTTTCATATTTTTATTCTTTTATAAACTTCCTGTTCGACACGGGACGTGGTACAACACCGTATTTCCATACATTAGTTTAATCACACATATCACACTCGAAGAGACATGTCGGTCTTGTTACACTTTTGTTTAAAGCGTTCAGAATCCGCTATCGTCTTCACCATAGGTCATCAGCGAATTCGAATGCGTACAGGAGACGTTCGTCTTTCTGCTGTAACAAAGTGACACCATGAGTGTCACCGATCTCCTTCACGAGCTCAAGTGCAGTCTTGTAAACACGGTCTTTTGTCTTATACGGACGACCGTTGCTAACCACGAATCCTATCGGACTGATACTCACTATCAGCGATGTCCACTTAGAACGTGTGAACACGTCAAAAACGTATCCGTTATCAGGTCCGTGTTCCATGCGCACGATGATGCCGTATGCACGCTTCCGTGTCTTCGCTTGCTCTCGAATGCGTTCTCGCAGGATTACGGGCTTGTGTTTCTTATGTTTCATGTCGTCGCTGAAACGTTTCGCATCCGTGGCAGCCCACAGTAGATTTTTCTCTGTGAGATACGTCTTCAGATATTCTAATTCACGCACCATGACGTCGGTGAAACACTCGTCCGCGCTTGCTTGTGAAGACAAAAATGTCCCCATACGCACGAGATCTTTCATTTTGGATATCAACATATACGTTCCGTACACATCCTCTGGACCTTCCGTCTTGTAAAAATAAAGGTTACTTCCATTCATACAAATGACAGATCTTGTAGTATCGTTTTTAGTACGCGTGTACGTTGCGCACAACGTGCCCTTAGGGTCGGTATCCGATGGTCCGCATACGATCGTCGATCCTTCCGGGCTGGTGGAAAGTATCGAAGTTACACGGTCGCTTGGAACGTCACCCCACCATTTTCGACCCATGTGCTCCAACAACCTGGACCAGTCTTTTGACAATCTAGGCCAGGCACATGGAAACGGGCGACGGGACGGGGACATCACGTTGGCCACGTCTTCTATGACTTTCGTCGAGGTTTTATCAATCGTGCGTTCAGGTCGTAGAGGAGAGGGTTGTCTGATGACACGCCTTGGTTTGAGAAATTTTTAGTTCATCGTACGGTTCGTAGCCGCTTATATACAGACAACTACATACGTAGGTCGGTGCTACAGAAGGTGGGGGGGGGGATGTGACGGTCGGTCGGTCGGTGAACTAAAACCTTAAGCCGACGCTAAACGTAGGAATATCATAGATACTGACAATAAATAAAGGTCGGTCGGGAGATGTATATGTGATTCGACGGTCGGGAACAGAAATATACGAAGGTCGGAAGTGTGGAGGTCAGGGAAGTGTGTGTCACGAAGGTCTAGGAATGGGAAGGTGTTTTCCTCACAGGTCGTTTTAGAAATACGTGTCATTCTTTCATTCATAAACATGTCTAGAGAAACTTTTCTGTAACCGACTCATCACACATACGTTACAGACTTCGCAAATAAAGATCAAGCGAAAAATGTGTATTTGTTTTTGGTTTTATTTCATAACAACTACAAAAATATACGAACACACAAGCCAAGTAAGTATATACAACACATTTGTTTTTATTATCGTATAACCAAGGTTATCATACACTCGCATGCTTCATAATTTTATTTCCTTTACACGTCTGCGTTTTATTTTTCTTCAGATTTCAATACTAGCAACGGGTCACTGTTGTTCTAGGGCCCGTTACAGGTTGCGAGCGGATACGCTGAAGCACAGGACTGGTAATAGAGTAATGCGAAGGTCGTAGGTTATGTATTCCATGACAGCGTCTACGTTTTCGAATTCTTTGTAAGTCGTAAGCAACTTTCGCACACTGAAACAACGGTCACTGTTGTTCTAGGGCCCGTTACAGGTTGCGAGCGGATACGCTGAAGCACAGGACTGGTAATAGAGTAATGCGAAGGTCGTAGGTTATGTATTCCATGACAGCGTCTACGTTTTCGAATTCTTTGTAAGTCGTAAGCAACTTTCGCACACTGAAACAACGGTCACTGTTGTTCTAGGGCCCGTTACAGGTTGCGAACGGATACGCTGAAGCACAGTTTCATCGACTGGTAATAGAGTGATGCGAAGGTCGTGGGTTATGTATTCCATGGTGTTGCTGGACCTCACAGCTGCATTTGACACAGTAGACCACACTGTCCTTCTATCTCGCCTTCAACATTATGTTGGAATTTCTGGTACAGCACTCAAGTGGTTCACTGCCTACTTGACCAACAGAACATTCTCTGTCATGTTGGACACTCTTTCTTCCTCCACTGCCGTTCTCTCTTGTGGTGTGCCACAGGGTTCTATTCTTGGTCCTCTCCTCTTCTCACTGTACATGCTGCCTCTTGGATCAGTAATAGCCAGACATAATTTTTCTTTTCACTGCTATGCTGATGATGTACAAATTTATCTACCAATGAAACCCAAAAACAGCAATCTTCTCACTCCCTACGCTGATTGTATTAACGACATTAAACAGTGGCTTCACCGTAATTTTTTGTTTTTAAACAAAGGAAAGACAGAATGCATCTTCTTCGGTGATGATGCTCCCTGTAACTTTGGAGCTCTAACTTCCAAATGCAGACCAACAGTTAAAAACTTGGGGGTGACATTTGACAAGGACTTAAAGACCGTGTAAAGTGAATTTCAATATTTTCTTAAATAAACATTATAAATGTCATAATTGTAATGTTGTAAATGAGTAAAAAGTCTCAAAATTGTAGCTCAATTAATTTTGGAGTTATAGATGAAACTGTGTATTACTTGTGTTATTTTAGTATGTAGCATTTTTTATTTCCATTGCTTCTTTTATTGCTGTTGTTTCTTATTCTATTTTCATTGATTTATTGTTCCAGTTTATTCATCTTTTTATCCTGTTAAGCACCTTGGTCAATGCAAGGCATTGTAGGAAGGTGCTATACAAATAAAGCTTATTATTATTATTATTATGTGTATAAAGATATGTCTTTTTCAGGATTTTTTAGGCGTGTTTTAAACGGGACCGCGTTTCGTCACGCGGTCCTTATTAGTATAGCCCCACCCCCTGCTGCTCCAGCCATATAAATTCGTTCTTCGCATGGGTGGAGCCATTCACTCGCGAATCGCAGATAGCATCAGATAGCAATAGCATAGATATTTTGTTCATTGTTAGCTAGCTAATCAATTATGCCTCGTTCCTGCATCTTCCCTGGATGTCGCAATGGTCAGGGCACCCACATTGAGACGCAGGAGGGAGTCAGAACAAACCCAGGCTGCTGCTGGAGTGAGCTGCCACCTGCAGCTCCGCGCCGCGCGCGTGTGTGTGTTTGTGTGTGTGTGTGCGTTGAGCTCCTGCCACGCGCGCCGTGAAACGCAGTGACTCGCTGACACAGATGAGATAACTTAGTTATCAACGTGATTACTCTTTATTTTAATCACCAACACAGACCCCGCATGCGATGTGACCGGGTCGGACCGGGTGCAGCCGCTCATCTTCTAAAATAGCGCTTATAACAGCGGAGTTATGAAGTATCTTTGTGTCCTCAACTTTAAAAACAAAAACAGAGTTGTTAGTGCACTAAAAACAGCGTAACTCTTGGAAAAAGGAGCTACTGGCAGCCAGAACTTAGATAAAAACGGAGCAGGTGGATCTCTGCTGTCTGCCTCTACACACAGCTCAGCTCAGCTCAGCAGTACTGCGCTGAAACCACTCCCACGCGCTGACACGCCCCCACAGTTTCAGACCAAGGGAAAATAATGTATTTTCATGATTTTTGACACTTAATTTTATAAGGAAAACAATGTTTTTAATCAGTCAGATTTATATGGTGATTAATAACACATATTTATGCCATGTGACAAACTAAAAACACACATTTAATTTCACTTTACACGGTCTTTAAAGCAAGATCATTCTGAGATGTTCTCTTAACTTTGTCATATTTAAAATATACCAGCTTAGTAAAATCATCATTAAATGACAAAAATATACTGTTGATCAATTCTGAATTAACACACATTAAAGAGAAAGTTCAATCTGATTACTTAGTGTCCATTAATTCATAATAATTGTTAACCAATATAAGTGTCCAATCGTCTCCTTGAGGGCTTCAAGAAGGTGTAACATTGAGAGTTTCAAAGAGATGTGGAGAGGTGTACTTAAAGGTCAAGCCTAAAATATCAGAGATTAGGTGTATCACTACACCAGCTTACTTGCAAGTATCTGTGTTCATTTTTTAAAAATGATATCAAAAATATTCAATGCAGAAAATAAATGTTTTTAAAACATTTTTAGAATAGATAGCCTGAAAACAACAAAGTAAATGTTTTAAATATGAATGCTGATGATGAAAAGAAAAATAAAGGTCATTGAACGGACAGATAAGAATAACTCTTTCTTTTAAACAGGTTTGTTTCTCTGTAGAACTTTATTTCTTGAAGATGCTTGTCAGACGAAGCTGAATGAACTCTGACTAAATGTTGAAAAAAACTGAGGCACGACCCTGTCCACACAAACAGCTCCTCTGTCCTGTCTTGTTTTTAAGAGAAGAGAACTATTTGGTTGTGGGGCAATAATGTGCATTTGTCCAGTGTCTCATCTCTAACCTAACTTGCCCTGGAACAGGTTAGATTTCCAGTCTCAGTTGCCATGGCGATAGTGAATCACCTTTGCAACAATAGAAATCAGGGTCAAAGTTGAAGTTAACTAAGCCTATGATTCTGATGAAGCTCCACATACTGACACTAACCAACAATAAATAATAAACCAGCATCACAACTACTTTGAAAATGGCTGCCATATCGATAAATGTTTAATTTTTTTCATCCCTATATGTTTCAGCTTCTTTCTTTTTTTGTTGTTGCTGTTTTTGCTGCTGATGGATGGTGTTGTTGTGGCTCAAGTCCAAAAGAAGAGCTAAAAACTAACAGATTACAGCAGATGAGAAGCACAGTATGGCATCAGTCCTTTCACAGTGGTGGGGACGAAAAGAAATACACGTGCAGCGTGTTTGGCGAGCTAACGTGAATAAAAAGTGCAGCGAGAGATCAATTCAAGTGTAAAGTCATGCAACACTGTTTATAGCCTGGAGGAAAACAACACATCTTTTTACCAGAGGCAATTAAACTTTATGGGACCATGTACCACATAAATCTATATCCAACTTTAACAGGATGCATTAACAAACTAGAAAAAATGCATTTCCTGCAAAAATGCAGTGTGAATGCTTACTGCAGAAGAACTTGCTGAAAAACAGCTGAAATGTAACGGAGAATGTAGAGCAATCGTAAATCAGCAGGAGAAACCAGAAAGAACATAAAAGCTGAATTGAGTGCAAAAAATGGGGAATTAGCAGAAAAAAGCTAATATTAGCATTAGAAACTGCTAATTTGTGGCTAAAGTAATTGAAACTAGCAGAAATAAACTGAAAGGAGCATAAGTTGAAATTAGAAGAAATAATTTAATTGGGCTAAATCATAGCAGAAATTACCACACAAACCTTGAATTTATCTCAAAACAGCTGAAATTAGTTAAAATATGCTAAAAAGCTAGCTGAAAATGAAATTAGCTTAGGAAAGAAAAAGAAAAACATATTTGCCCAGTTAGGCTGAAAGAAGCAGAAATGAGCACAAAAAAGTGGAAATTACCTGAACATTTTAAAATTAGCATAAAACAGCTGAAAAGTAGCTAAAAATTCCAGAAAAAAAGCTGAAATTTTCTGAAGGAAGTGGAGAGAGCACATTTTTGCTGAATTAGGATGAAAAAAGTTTAAATCAGCGCAACCAAAGTGGAGTTATCCGAAAAGACTAAAATTAGCATAAAACAGCTACATAGTAGCTGAAATAGCAGACGAAGCTGAAACTTGCAGAAATAAGCTGAAATAAACATATTAGCAGAATATTGTTAGAAAAAGCAAACAAAAAATGTAATTAGCAGAAAGAATCTGAAAGGATTGCAAAACAGCTGAACGTAGCTGATTTTTATTATCAATGTTGTTTATTTGCACAAGGAAGCTGAAAGTAGCTGAATTTTATTATTATCATTTTTTTATTTGCAGCAGGGAGCTGAAAGGAGCTGAAGCAGAACACAATGTGAAAGGAGCAGGAAAGGTTGTAAACATGTACAAAAATCTGAAGGATGTAAAATGAGCTCAATTCATTTGCTATGAGACAAAAAAATGACAAAAAAGGCTAAATAGTTCCAAAAGCTAAAGTCGCGCCAATACCAAAAGTCATAGCACCCTTTCTAACGAGCTGAACATTTTCATTTACAATTTGTTAAAATAGCACCAAAATTGTGGAACGAGAAAGATGCTGAAAAACGTACAGAAGAATAATCGATCACAAAAGTGAGAATGCTTCATAAACATTCGCAAAAATATGTTTTTGTGGCTTCTGTGCACATTTATAATTTTTGAAAACTTCTACAAGATGTAAAATAAAAGCAGAATCTGTAAGAAAAAAAGGGGGATTAAATTTATAATAAAACCGGGCAATCTGTTTTATCTGATATCTCTAAATAAAGCAGAAGATGTAACTTCACTGATAATAAAGTCTCAATATTTATGAGCGTATTTGGATGATGAAAACGTAGCTGATTAATTTTCAGTATTCCACCATCCATGTGTTCCAACAAATCACTGTCACATGAACAGCTTTTATTGTCTTGATGCATGGATTAGGAAGCCGTGGTCCTCGCAGTGTGTTGGATGGACTGGTTGCAGTTCCATCCAGTGGCTGATTCATTGGCAAAGGTTTACAAGGGCAGAGCTTTACATATGTAAGTTTGGCCTTATAGCTGACCTTACAATGCACTTAGTATCCTGTACAGGGAGTAATGCTGCAACCACTCCTACAAGCCATTTATTGCAGCTAACGACCGTCAAGCACTCATAAATCAGCATTAGGAACCTCTTTCGCCCTCTTTCTCTCTCGTTTAGTCTCCCCTCTCGTTGGCTCCCTCATGTTTTCCGTCTTTTTCTCCTGCACTTTCCTGTCCTCACTCTAGTTTACCCATTTAACGTTTTGTACATTGTGGTTAAAAAAAACCGCGATTCACTTCTTTTAATCACCACTCAATTGGCCGTTTCCCATTCCTCTCATGCTCCATGGTTTTATTTCATGCCCACGTTGGTACGTTTCCCCCTCACCACCACCCCACTCACTCGTTGGTTATATGCGTCACTCCCCTGTCATTTGCTCTATTTCATCCTCACGTTCAGAAAATTCCCTTTCCTTCAGATAGAGAGATAGCGTCCCTGAAACGTCCAACCTGGTATTGGCATCTCTATTGATTTTAATTAAGCTAATTAGTTCATTATTCCAAGGATCAAACAGGGGCATCCATTACTGCCTGGAGAGTAAAAAGGGTAAGAGGCTTGGGGTATGGTTGGGCCAGGCGGTGGAGTTAATATGGTAATGAAGACGATCAATTATCACTCACAGCAAAGTCATTAACAACAGCATTAGCATAGTCAACCATCACAACCCTTTGACCTCCCATGCTCTATCTTTTTCATTCCCAGTCCATCTCTCCCTCCAAGCAGCTGCTACACAAGCAAACACTTAAGACTGTGTGAGGCCAGAAGGGGAAGGAAAAAAAGTGTGAGGAGCGTGAGGAGAGAGAATGATGAAGGTCACATAGTTCAGAGGCTTTTTTTTTTAAATGCAGACATGAACTGAGTTTCCACATTCTCTCATTAACTAAAGCACAGTCATTACAAGAGCTCAGCTTTGGCCATGTTTGGAGCTAACGCTTTTTCATTGTGTCCAGTGAATCAACTACATACAAGTTGGTCGATTAATTATGGTATTAATCAAATGTAGCTACACAATGTATGTGAATAGTTGCATTAGAATAAAAGTGTGAATGTTTTTGAAGCATTGGGGTTCAGGACAATCCTGCTATGACTTTTGGTATTGCTGCAACTTTAGCTTTTTGAAATATTTAGCCTTTTCTGACTTTTTGTTTAATGAATTGAGCTCATTTTACATCCTTCAGATCTTTAGATCTGTTTATAACCATTTACTGCTCTTTTCTCATTTAGTTCTGTTCAGCTTCCTGCTGCTAATTAAAACATTTTGTGCTCCTTTGAACTAACCACAACATTTTGTGTGCTTCTTCTAACTTATTTCTGCTAATTTAAGATTGTTATGCTCCTTTCAGTTTATTTCTGCAACTTTAAGCTTTTTCCACTATTTCAGCTCTGTATAGCTGTTTTTATCCAAATTTAAGCTTTTTCAGCCAGTTCCAGCCAAAATGTGCTTTCTCCACTTCCTTCTGGTAATTTCAGCTTCTTTACGCCTTTTAACTACTTTTCAGCAGATTTATTTTGTTGTTGCAAATTTCAGCTTTTTTTTCTTCAGATATCTATTATTTGTGCTCATTTCTGTTTTTTCAGAAACGATAAATTCAAGTTTTACATGGTAGCTTCTGCTACTGTCAGCCTAATTAACTTACAGGTATTTTCTAATTTTAGCTTGTTGTGCTCCTTTCAGCTTATTTCTGCTAGTTTCAGCTTTTTCTGCTCTTTCAGCTACTATGGTATATAGCTGTTTAATACTAAAATCAGCTTTTTCAGCTAATTCCACATTCTTGGAGCTGATCTCAGCTCATTCTGCTCTTTTAAAGTATATATTTTTTTACCTTTTCAGCTACATATTTTTAATTTAAGCTTTTTCAGCTAATTTCCTATTTTTTTGCACTAATTTCTTTTCATTTAAACCTAATTCAGCCAATATGTGTCCTTTCTGCTTTCTTCTGCTAACTTAGGCTTGTTTTGTCATTTCAACATTTCAACTGTTTTTCAGCTAGTTCTTCGGCAACAAGCATTCACACTGCATTTTTACAGGAAATGCAGTTTATCTAGTTTAACTAAAGTACTGAGGAAATTGCTACACAGCGTCCCTGATTGTCCTGAAAGGTGCTTTTTAAATAAAACTTACTATTAGTATTATTATTATTGTTACTATTATTAATATTAATATTAATATTGTGTCACTGCTGTCACCAGGAAACATAAAGCCTCAAGTTATTAAATCCTCATGTTCCTTTTTACAACATTTCTTTTTGCAAAGCTAAAAAAGTTGTGGTCATTTTGATCACAGGACTTTTTGATTAACTCCAGAAATATTCCCTTTGTAAGGATCATACAGATTTTCACCGAGCTATAGTGTAAGTTACCGACAACTTTTATAATGTACAGTACAGTACTTTAAAAAAAACTACAGCAAAAAGGACAAAATGGTTTTGGGGAATGTTAGTACAAAGGGTGTTCCACATGACAGAAAAAAAAAATGTTCTCATTACTAAGGATTAAGCCACAAGATCAATTTTCCCATTTCGTTTCTTTGCCTTTTAAAAAACGCTTTTGTTCTGGAGTTGATGAGAATGTCAAAGTGATTTTGTGAATTACATAAAATTCCAAGATGCTTGTCAGTGGATACATTATTACTATTTAGTTTTGTGGGAAAAGTGAAATTGTTCCCATCACATGGGTATTTTGAATTGGATCAGAAAACCAACAATTCAAGTGGGCAGTAATGCACAGATGGCAAGATGAAACAGAAACCAAATGACCAAATCTGGTTTAAATCTTGCCCAGATCCATACTTCAGAGCAATGGACTAAAATTAATACAACATATCAATAAATATTAGGAATCCAACATTGCACAGAAATAAATGTGATGAATTGACAACCCGTCCAGGGTGTGCTCCGCCTCCCATCCAAAGACTCTAGAAGGAGGTTCTCCACTTCTCCATGACCCTACATGCAAAAGCTGTAAAGAAAATAGATGTATGCATGGATGAATGGCAGAATAATGTTCCCTTATCAGTCAGGTTCACTCAGTGCAACATATGACTATGGGAATTGCGCTCCCGCGTGGTTACCTGAAGTAATACAATCATGCCTTTACGGCAGGTGGGCGTCAGCGTCACCACAGAGGCCCCGCCCTCTTGGTATAAAGACGCATGCGCCAATCTCGCTTTCTCTTTTTTGCCCTTCACCTCGCTTAAAAACCTGAACTTTGTGGGACTTCTCTGTAGCTACATCGCTCTATCTGAGGTGAGCTCGCTCCCTACGCTGAGCACACAGAGAAGTTTCCTGCGTGATGCTGGGCTAGCGAAAGCTAGTCCAGTGTTTTTCATTTAACCTTGAAGCTTTTTCTTCTCTCTTCGCAGCTGCTTCGCTCGACGGCGCTAACTGTGTCACACCGCTACCCTGCTAACGAGTAGCAGGCTAGCCAGCAAAAGCGACGCGACAAAGGATACTCTTTGGACAACGTTAGTTCTGCTAACGAGCTCGACTCTTCTCAGCCATGGCTCCTGAGAAGGGAAAGCAAAAACCTAAAAACTCTAAGAAAACCAGCAGGCCAGCGAGCCTCGGCTCCCGAACCTGCTCCAGCGGATGTGGCTACCCACTTTTTTTCAGTAGCGGACACCCACGAGGCCTGTCCGGTCTGCTCAGAGATGCTACACGCGAAGACACCCAACGCTTTTCTCGCGGATGGCTCCGGAGAAAGGCAAGTGGAAATTGAGTAACCCCGCTGCTAACCGGCTAGCTCCTACGGTTAGCCCGGCTAACTGAGAGCTTCCATGACAGCGCGGGGCAGATGACGGGCTTGTGCACCGCTGCTAACAATTAGCGCTGCTAACAGGCTTAGCGTTGCTAACAGGCTTAGCGTTGCTAACACGATTAGCGAAGCTATGAGCGGACAACGAAGGACTCCATTGTGAGGTATGTGAAAAAACTTGGTCTAGCTTGCTAACTAGCCTTCTCATGTTTTGTCTGTTTCGCTATCCTATGTAGCCGAATCGACGATAGAATTCATTGCATTCATACTGACCTCTTTACCTTAATTAATTTACTTATTCAGATTGAATAGTAATTTCACGGATTCTTTTCTTTTTCCGTTTACCCAATATTTCTGTGATCTTTATGATGGATAAGTAAAATAGAAGCCATAGAGTGACAATGGAAACGTTAACTTAGTTTGGTATGCCAAAGACACTACCATTTATTTAAAATAAATCCACTAAATTAACACCATTACACTTGATTGATAGATTTCACTTTCTTTGCAGTTTAACACGCATCAGCACACTTAAATGTAACACAACAGACATAAATACAGGATGTCATTATACTTAGTCTGTGGCTCTTAACTTAATATAGTTGCCAGCTTAGAAATGAATTAGGGAGATATTTAAGAGGAATAGGGAGAGGTTAAGAGAGGAAGTTATTTATCTTGAGTTTAACCAGATGACACTTTCCATCCGACTTCTGCTAAATCCCAGGTACGTTTGTAAACAGCTCTTTACCTTTTGACGACAGCCCGGTAAGAGAAGACCTTGTAGCTTTTCAGATGCATGGGGTCCTTGCAGGACCAGTACATCTAAGCTGCTAATTCGTTTACCTTCCAACGTCTCCTGGTTTCACGTTGGTCATCAGAAAATGTGTCAGCTCCTGGTTTCTGGCTCAAGATAACTTATTCCAGAAAGGAATAAACAAAGTTCTGAGCTTACGCTCGGTTCGAAGTGGACTCATAACAACATGTTATTAGTCTTTAACTGAATGACGTGTCCTTAGCGTGTGACTGACATTCAATCAGCTCTTTGGGAAACCTCATGTCTTGAAGTCCCCAGCATTGGTGGGCAACGCTAATCAAAAAATTAGTTCCACAATTTCTAAAACGCTTATTAATTTTTTTAGGTCCACAATTTCAAAAGCACAAATGTCTTATGAAAATTAGGGGAAGCTAATCTAATCCGCTATTTATATTCGACAATTGGTAGCCGGCAGCGTTATGCAATATTTGCACTACATTGCCAACTGAAAAGTAACTAAAATGATCCTAAAAGGATGAAATTACAAAAATCAAAGGATTTATTTAATACTTTACGTACATATATTCTATTCGGCCACGAAATTAACAAAAAAGAGAATGATCTTTTAATCCCTAAAACCACTTTTAAATCTCAAATACACGGGTGTGTCGCCACCGCATTTATACATAAAAGTAACCCAAATACATAAAACTAACGACTCACCGTCGAGTGGTCGACACAAAACACACAATACAATCCTCCGGCCGCGTTAATTTGGCTTGAAACAGCGGGGTTCTCTGCGGATTTATCCAGCACAACCAGCTAGACACAGAGTTAGCGTCCAGTTCACCTCTGACCCGGAAGATGTCAAGATTCTATAGGTAGTCAACAGATTTAATGAAAAGTAACTAAAATACATAAAACTAACGACTCACCGTCGAGTGGTCGACACAAAACACACAATAAAATCCTCCGGCCGCGTTAATTTGGCTTGAAACAGCGGGGTTCTCTGCGGATTTATCCAAGAAACCCAGCACAACCAGCTAGCCACAGAATTAGCCCCCGAGTTCACCTCTGACCCGGAAGATGTCAAGATGGAATAGTCCATTTTTTAGTAGGGGGATACAGAAATCGACCGGTTTTTGTATTGCGTATTTAATGATCGTTTTCATCGTAACTATAATTATTTTTATGTTAAATGTACATTAACAAGCAGGATCAATGTTAGGGATGTAGGTGACTGGCCGGGGCGCGGCGGGGCCGGTGCCCCTGCTGATTGGGATCCCCAGGCAACGGCATCATTTGCCTACATGGTAGATCCGAGTCTGTTCTCCGCTCTGCTCCCTCCCCCTCCAACCCTCCCTCCTCTCTGCTCTTTACGGTGGGGAAAAAGGTAAAACAAGCAGCTACGGAGCCAGCATAAGAGCTTGTAAATAAGTTTATTGGTTTTTACTGATAGATAATTAGTTATTAGCGGTACTGCATTTTAAATAAAAATAGCACAAATCCGCTTATGAATTATAAAAGTTAGTCAAACCACAAAAACGCTGACAAAAATTTTAGGTCCGCTGTAAGCGGATTAGCGCTTTAGCGCTCTCAAGCGGTCTGTGCCCACCTTTGTAACTGAACGTTCACTGAAGCAAACGTTTTTTCTAAAAGTGTTGAGACCAGAAAACAGTCTTCTGATTGGTCAGAAGGGAAAAGAGGAGAATACAGAGACACGTCAAAGGGTTCACTTTAACGTTATCAGAATTCAAGGTGAGAGTCAGAGCAGAGTGAAAATGTTTAGGAAAAGACAGAGAGTGCTGGAGTCATTCTCATGAAAACAACGGATTAACTGTCTTCTTAATTTCTAAACAAAACGGTCGGGTCTCTCTGACCCGTGCCTTCAACTTTCACACACTTTGAGTGACACAGTAATGTTTCACATTACAGAATAACACAGCATAATAGCATATATCCTGAAAATGACAAAAGGTTATTCTTTTGATTACATTAGAATAAAATCAAAGAAGCCAATAGTCTCCTTGTAAGTGACTATATATGTTCTCAGATTATAACTAATGGAATAAATTGTGTTAAACGTCTGTTCACTGAGAGGTCAGCAAAGGTCATAACTGGACAGTTCAAAAACCTTAGTTTGACCCTGGGTAGGTCCACTACAGCTACTAAGTTTGTTTACCGATTGCTACGTTGCTCGATGGCCCGCTTAGCACCGCTAGCGGGCTCACGAGTACCTCCATGTGTAGCTCCTGCTAACAAGGAGGCTCTCCAAACAGCACAGTCCAGGAGGAGGAATTTCTGATTACCTGTTCAGCTACGCTGACTGGTAATTTTCCTATGCCCACGAAGAGAACATTGTGATGCTGAGAGCTAATCCACCTTCAAGGCTAAGGAGGACTCTCAGACGTTAACCATGTCAGGTCCCGAGGGACCCTGATGGAGTGGACAAGGACGAGCAGAGGAAAGCTCCTCTAAAGAGAAGAAAAGCTAACTACTGCTCCCGACGTAGCTTCCAGCGACGGAGCAAGGCGTCGAGGAGAGAGCAGAGGACTTTTCACAACAAGCTGCAACGGTGCTTGTCGAAGCAGACGGACCCATCCCGGCTCCGCCTGACTTGTGCCGCAGGACGGCCGAGTCTCTCAGGTACCATGACCTGAACCCCCACCGGGACATCAAGAGTCAAGCTGGCGGGTAACTATTCCTCCCGAGGCAACAACCTTGTTGAGGCATGACACGCCGGTGACCCCAGGGCCTTTTTAACCGGGACCATGCGGTCAGGGTCAGCACCCAGGGCGGTCACCGCTTCCCCCCCTTCTCCCAGTCCCGGACTGGGAGGGCAGGGAGCTGACAGGTCTGTCTCACATCCAGAACTCAACCACCAAGGCCTACCCAGCAAACCACCGCTGGATGAGGTCCACAGGATGGCAGACTTTACTGCCCGCCCTTCGGGCGCATCGGACAGTTGCTCTGGGAAAGAGCAGGACTGAACCGGTTGTCACCCTGTGACACTGGCGACCAACATCCTCACTGATGAGGGCTTTTCCACCCATGGGAGAGGAAATCCACACATACTTAAACCTCCCCGGGGTCAAAGAGACCATGGTGGAAGGGACAAAGATGTTCGTTAAAACACAAAGCATGTTCCCCTGTTTCCATTCATCCATCCATTTTCGTCCGTTTATCCGGGGTCGGGTCGCGGGGGTAGCAGCCTAAGTAGGGAGGTCCAGACTTCCCTCTCCCCAGCCACTTGAAGCAGCTCCTCTGGGGGAATCCCAAGGCGTTCCCAGGCCAGCCGAGAAACATAGTCCCTCCAGCGTGTCCTGGGTCTTCCTCTGGGTCTCCTCCCGGTGGGACATGCCCGGAACACCTCACCAGGGAGGCGTCCAGGAGGCATCCTAACCAGATGCCCGAGCCACCTCAACTGGCTCCTCTCGATGTGGAGAAGCAGCGGCTCTACTCCGAGTCCCTCCCGGATGACTGAGCTTCTCACCCTATCTCTAAGGGAGAGTCCAGACACCCTGCGGAGAAAACTCATTTCAGCCGCTTGTATCCGAGATCTCGTTCTTTCGGTCACAACCCAAAGCTCATGACCATAGATGAGGGTGGGAACGTAGATCGATCGGTAAATTGAGAGCTTTGCCTTTTGACTCAGCTCTCTCTTCACCACGACAGACCGGTACAGCGCCCGCTTCACTGCGGACGCTGCACCTATCCGCCTATCGATCTCACGCTCCAGTTTTCCCTCATTCGTGAACAAGACCCCGAGATACTTAAACTCCTCCACTTGGGGCAGGACCTCCTCCCCGACCCGGAGAGGGCATGCTACCCTTTTCCGGCTCAAGACCATGGCCTCGGATTTGGAGGAACTGATCCTCATCCCGGCCGCATCACACTCGGCTGCAAACCGCTCCAGCGAAAGCTGTAGATCACGATCTGATGAAGCCAATAGGACCATATCATCTGCAAAAAACAGAGAAGCGATTCTAAGGCCACCAAAACGGATCCTCTCAACACCTTGGCTGCGCCTAGAAATTCTGTCCATAAAAGTTATGAACAGAATCGGTGACAAAGGGCAACCTTGGCGGAGTCCAACTCTCACTGGAAACGAGCCTGACTTACTGCCGGCAATGCGGACCAAGCTCTGACACCGGTCGTACAGGGACCTAACAGCCCATATCAATGGGCCTGGTACCCCATACTCCCGGAGTACCCCCCACAGAACCCCCCGAGGGACGCGGTCGAATGCCTTTTCCAAGTCCACAAAGCACATGTAAACTGGTTGGGCAAACTCCCACGCACCCTCCAGGACCCTGCTGAGGGTGTAGAGCTGGTCCAGTGTTCCACGACCAGCACGAAAACCACATTGCTCCTCCTGAATCCGAGGTTCGACTATCCGACGGACCCTCCTCTCCAGAACCCCTGAATAGACCTTACCAGGGAGGCTTAAGAGTGTGATCCCCCTATGGTCCCCCTTTTTGAATAGGGGAACCACCACCCCAGTCTGCCAATCCAAGGGAACTGCCCCCGATGTCCACGCGATATTGCAGAGTCGCGTAAGCCAACACAACCCCACAACATCCAGAGCCCTAAGGAACTCAGGGCGAATCTCATCCACCCCCGGAGCCCTGCCACCGCGGAGCTTTTTAACCACCTCGGTGACCTCAGCACCAGAGATTGGAGAGCCCGACCCAAAGTCCCCAGGCTCCGCTTCCTCAGTGGAAGACGTGCCAGTAGGATTGAGGAGGTCTTCGAAGTATTCCGCCCACCGACTCACAACATCCCGAGTTGAGGTCAACAGCACGCCATCCCCACCATAAATGGTGTTGGTCGCGTACCGCTTTCCCCCCCTGAGACGTCGGATGGTGGACCAGAATTGCCTCGAAGCCGTATGGAAGTCATTCTCCATGGCCTCTCCGAACTCCTCCCACGCCCGAGTTTTTGCCTCAGCAACCACCCGAGCTGCATGCCGCTTGGACTGTCTGTACCTATCTGCTGCTTCCGGGGTCCCACAGGCCAAAAAGGCCCAATAGGACTCCTTCTTCAGCCTGACAGCATCCCTCACCACCGGTGTCCACCACCAGGTTCGAGGGTTGCCACCACGACAGGCACCAACAACCTTGCGGCCACAACTCTGATAAGCTGCCTCGACAATAGAGGCGCGGAACATGGCCCACTCGGACTCAATGTCCCCCGCCTCCCTCGGAACGTGTTCAAAGCTCTCCCGGAGGTGGGAGTTAAAGCTCCGTCTTACGGGAGACTCTGCCAGACGTTCCCAACAGACCCTCACAATACGTTTGGGTCTGCCAGGTCTGACCGGCATCCTCCCCCACCATCGGAGCCAACTCACCACCAGGTAGTGGTCAGTGGACAGCTCCGCCCCTCTCTTCACCCGAGTGTCCAGGACATGCGGCCGCAGATCAGATGAGACGACAACAAAGTCGATCATCGAACTGCGACCTAGGGTGTCCTGGTGCCAAGAGCACATATGTACACCCTTATGCCTGAACATGGTGTTCGTTATGGACAATCCATGACGAGCACAGAAGTCCAATAACAGAACACCACTCGGGTTCAGATCAGGGGGGCCGTTCCTCCCAACCACACCCCTCCAGGTCTCACTGTCATTGCCCACGTGAGCGTTGAAGTCCCCCAGTAGAACAAGGGAGTCCCCAGGAGGTGCACTCTCCAATACCCCCTCCAAGGACTCCAAAAAGGGTGGGTAATCTGCGCTGCCGTTTGGCGCATAGGCACAAACAACAGTCAGAGCCCGTCCCCCCACACGTAGGCGAAGGGAGGCTACCCTCTCGTTCACCGGGGTGAACCCCAACGTACAGGCACCAAGATGGGGGGCAACAAGTATGCCCACTCCTGCTCGGCGCCTCTCACCAGGGGCAACTCCAGAGTGGAAGAGTGTCCAACCCCTCTCAAGGAAACTGGTTCCAGAGCCAGAGCCATGCGTTGAGGTGAGTCCGACTATTTCTAGCCGGAACCTCTCAACCTCACACACTAGCTCAGGCTCCTTCCCCACCAGAGAGGTGACATTCCATGTCCCAATGGCCAGCTTCTGTAGCCGAGGATCAGACCGCCAGGGTCCCCGCCCTCGGCCACCACCCATCCCACATTGCACCGACCCCTTTGGCCCCTCCCATAGGTGGTGAGCCCATGGGAAGGGGGACCCACGTCTCCTCTTCGGGCTGTGCCCGGCCGAGCTCCATGGGTAAAAGCCCGGCCACCAGGCGCTCGCCAACGTGCCCCACCTCCGGGCCTGGCTCCAGAGTGGGGCCCCGGTGACCCGCGTCCGGGCGAGGGAACATTGTATCCATTAATTGTACTCATCATAAGGGGTTTTTGGGCTGCACTTTGTCTGGTCCCTCACCTAGGACCTGTCTGCCTTGGGTGACCCTTCTAGGGGCCTGAAGCCCCTGACAGCATAGCTCCTAGGATCATTGGGACACTCAAACCCCTCCACCACTGTAAGGTGGCAGTCCAGGGAGGGGCTGTTTGTGCGATAAAAACAAAATGTTGTTTTGGAGCGATATTAAAACCAAATAGTGTTTTGGCGTCTATGTGCAGAAGCCACGGGTCAACCCAGTACTTCTCCTGCCATGCAGAGAGAAAGCAGAGACCTATATGACCCTGAGCTGTCCCTGCACCATTACAGGCGTCTTCACTCACAGAGGGTGGGTAAACGCTGAACCTTTACCACCAGTACCTGTGTTAGAGGGGCACAGATTAACTGGTTCAGAATGCTTAAACTCACAAAAATACTCAAACGCTTGTGTAATGGAGAGAAATTGCCGTCCACACACAACAATAAAGTCTCAGACTACTCAAGCTGTTCTGTGCCACCACTCAGCATTAAAGTAAAAACCTGATTATTTATTAACGCAACCAGCGTTAATATAGAGCGCGGAGAGCCGTCTCACAGGCGGCCAGCGGCCAAACCCCCCCCACCTCCCCTCATAAAACTGCGTCCATCAAAGGACCCAGTACACATGCAAACCAAGCAGGTGGGTCACGTCCAATGTCACCTTGGGTCTCCAGCTGCAGTTGTACAAGCGACCACCTCCCTTCACGGAGGTGCTGTCGTCCTCCTTCAGCCCAAACCGTGCTCATGTTTGGTGAGACGAGATCCCGACTATGATGCAGAAATGAGTGATCAGAGTGGTCCCTGCTCACAATGTTGAAAGAGGGCCATTACAGCAAGCACTTCCTGGTCCCAAAACCGGAACAGGGCTTGAGGCCCCCTCTTGGAACTCCGAGGTCTGAACAGAAGAATAAAAACGTAAAATTAAGGATGTTGACACTCAGACAAGTCATCTGCTCGGTTCAACCGAGAGATTACGCTGCACGGTGGATCTGAAAGACGCTTTCCTTCACGTGAGCATCCTGCCCTGCCACGGATAATGTCTCTACTCTGCCTTAAGGGGCACCGCGTCCGAGTTTTTGGCAGCGCTTTTTGGCCTGAAAACCGCCTCTGGGGCACTCAAGAAATGGCTGGACGCGGCCCTGACCCCGCTGGGGGGTCGAGGGGTCAGAGTTCAAAATTTTTTAGACGATCTGCTCATCCTTGGACACAGCATAGTCCAGGCATAGCAGGACCCAGAGAGGGTGATGTCTCACCCGGAAGCTCCAGGTTCTGTTACCAAACCTGGCAGAAAGCAACCTGACCCCATCCCAGATTACCGTATTTCTGGGTGTATAGGTCAACACAATTTTGTACAGCTTTCAGAGGCATGGATCTCATCCATACGCCTCTGCCTGGCACACTTTCAGCTGGGCCAGAGAGTGTCCCTCAAGCTCTGCCTGGGTTTGCTGGCAGCAGCCATTCCTTGCGTGCCACAGGCAATATTAAAAATGCGTGCGCTACAGATATGGCTAAACAAACAAATGCGTCCTGTCCCCCTCAGGCGGGCAAGGAAGTTACTGATCAGCCCAGAGTGCCTGACAGCCCCGGAACCCTGGAGGGATCCTTCAGTGTTCACGACAGGAGTCCCGCTGGGACGACTACTGTCTCGTGTGGTAATCACAACAGACACCTCAAAGGGAGGATAAGGAGCAGTTTGCAGAAACCAGAACGCCCAAGGGCTCTGGAAAAAACAGGAAGCAAGACTCCACACCAACTTCCTGGAATTGAAGGCTGTTTATCTGTCAGTGAAGCACTTTTACAAAAAGAGGCTGATTACAAGACAAAATGTCATGATAAAATCGGACAGCAGGACAACAGTGTCCTACAGAAACTGAGAAGGGGGGACAAGGTCCCATCCCCTCCTCAGCCTGAAGCTTGGTTTATGGTTGACGCGTCGCATAGGGCGCGAGAGAGCGCGCGGCCAAAGTGACGCAATCACATAGCGCTTGGCCGAACGCAGTCTCCCAGCGCGTGGTTGTGCAACTCCCAGATTTTGAAACTCCGCAAAGGCTGCGCGCCACTCGTTGCGACTACACCCGGCTTTCAAGATTGACGTATTCGAAGGAAATCTCGCTGAACAGGTCCGAATGTACCGGCATCTGTATGAACCAGATCCACAGCCATCGACACAGCCCAAGCAGTTTGGAAAGTTCCAGACTCTCCAGAAGTCTCGGGCTATGTCTGTCCATTCCTGTCCTTTGGGCACTGACACAAAGTCCGTCTTCAGGTCCTTCCAGATGGCCTGGCAAACCTCCGAAACGATGAGAGACACAGTGGTGGAACCCAGTTTATAGCTAGCTGTTACACATTTCTGGCTACTACCAGAAGCCAAAATGCGTAAAGTAACAGCCAGTCTTTCAGACAATGTTACTGGACTATGATGGTTCCTACCACACTGTATGTACGGTGAAATGTGGTGCAGCAGTTCGTCAATTCGGTGTAGGGACATCCGAAAATAGCTGAAGTGCATTTCCTCATCTATAGACCGCATTGGCTTCACAAGCAAGTTGTATTCGCCGTCTACACGTCTCTTGGAATGTAATGGACGAACACACCACCTTCTTCGACAACGTTTTTGTGAGTTTAAAAGCATTAAACACACAATCTCTTCTTCCCCTAATAAAAGTTCCTGTAAACGACGAGTGTTCGCACTACGAGCAACCATTTTGTTTGTTATGTGTGACGTCAACCGATTCTTGTTCTACACTCTCTCGTACTACATTCCCATTGGTTTCACACCGTACTGCCATCTGTCGATGAACAATGAACAGTGCGCAACTATAAATGCACATAGCGCTTCAGAGCGCACGGACTCCATGGAGCATGCGCAAATACCCAGAGCGCGACTATAACTGAGCCTTGACACACAAGCTGCTCACGTGGTGCGGCCCCAGAATACTGTCACTGAGAGCGACACACATCCTGGGCGAGCTAAACCACGGGGCAGACGCCCTCTCAAGGGGGCCACTGCTAGCCTCAGAGTGGAGACTGAATCCACGTATCATGGACCAGATCTGGTCACGATACGGGCGGGCATCCATAGATCTGTTCACCTGCAAAACCAGCACGCATTGCGGCCTGTATTTTTCACTGAAAGAAACACGCCCCAATGGGAACAGACGCTCTGGCCCATAGCTGTCTAACAGGGGTGCTATATTACGCGTTTCCACCTGTCACTCTGATTCAGGTGACGCTGGAACGTGTACACAGGGGAGCTCTTTCACTGATATTAATAGCCCCCAGGTGGCCACAGAAACCGTGGTTCCCAGAAATGACCTACTTGTTGTCAGGGATACCATGGCAGCTGCCCGCACAGGGACCTGTTGACTAAGGCCCACGGGCAGCTTCTCCATCCACGCCCAGAACTATGGAAACTCACAGCTTGGCCGCTGAAAGGAACAGGCTGATGGCCTCGGGCCTCCCCAGTAATGTTGTTAGCACAATACAGGGGGCGAGAGCTGGGTCAACTCAGACTCTTTACGCTCGTAAATGTCGTGTCTTTGAGGCCTGGTGTCTAGAGAGGAATATTGTTTCATTTTCCTACGACTTAGTCCAGCTCCTCACCTTTTTACAGGACCTGCTAGAAAAATGCCGCTAATTTTCCACCATTAAGGTGTTTTTGTCAGCCATCTCGGCATGCCACGAAGGCTGGAGGGTAGAACACCCGGTGCCCATCCTTTCACAATACATTTCATGAAAGGCGTACTGAGGAAAAGACCCCCAGCAGGACTCTGGCCACAGATTGGGACCTTCAGTTAGTCCTGGATGCCTTGTGTGAGCCTCCATTTGAGCCTCTAAGCAGCATTAAGATAGACTTATTATCTTATAAAACTGCTTTGCTCCTGGCTCTCTGCTCAGCTAAACATGTGGGTGACCTCCACGCTTTATCTGTGCACCCAATGTGTACAAGGTTTGCCCCTGTTACATGCCCCAGGCATGTAATTTATTTTAGTAAGGGAACAAAATTGTTTAAAGGTTTTGAGGTTTTGTTTAAATATTTTGAGCAGAGGCATGAGCTCTTTAGAGGTTGTGCATGAGCTGTTTAGGGGCTGTATGAGACTTAATTGATTGCAGCTGGTGCTCATTAGCTGTAGGTGGAGGTAGTTGCTCTCTCTCTCCCTATATTAGGTCCAAGCCACACAGCAGAGAGGGGTTCAAGCAAGCAGAGGAGTTCCAAGTGAGAGTGGCAGCAGGAGGAGATCCATGCTGCATGAGGAGCTGAGGTTCCAGCAGCCCCAGAACCAGATGCAGATGAATGAGCAGCTGATCCAAGCAGCTGCAGCAGTCTGGGATGAAGGAGCATCAGGCCTGATGAAGAAACAGCAGACCTGATGATGAAGCAGCAGCAGCAGAAGCTGAACAGAGGTCTGTAGCAGCAACAGCAGCAAAAGCAGCAGCAGCAGTGTGAAGAGGAGCCATGAAGCCATAGGAGGCTGTTTGATGATGTGGTTGAAACCACATGAGGAGGCCGTTTGACGAGCCGTTTGGAGCCATTTGAGGTGGCCGTTTGATGAGCTGTTTGGAGCCATTTGAGGAGGCCGTTTGATGTTGTGGTTTAACCCACTTGAGGAGGCCGTTTGATGAGCCATGAAGAAAAGGAAGCTGAAACCTTCCATTGTGAAGACCTGCTGCTGGCGTAAGACGCTGAAGTGTGACCTGCTGCATGTATTTAAGAAGAGGAAGCTGAAACCTTCCATTGTGACCGGCTGCTGTGTTTTGGAGAGGAGGAGGCTGAATCCCTCTGAGGCTGAATCCCTCTGATGTGGAAACCTGCTGGGTGATGAAAACCAAGAGCCGTGAGTGTCCTGCTGGACTTTGAGTTTTTTGTATTAATCATCCAGAAGCTGGTTTTTGAGAAGTCCATCTTTTTCTTTAATCATCTTTTTTTTAAGACACAGACTCC
The DNA here is from genome assembly GCA_038048925.1 of Garcialebias charrua. Lineage (NCBI taxonomy): Eukaryota > Metazoa > Chordata > Actinopteri > Cyprinodontiformes > Rivulidae > Garcialebias > Garcialebias charrua. Next base: position 3,164 of record JBBPBX010041764.1, on the reverse strand, counting down.
AGAGAGCCTAAAATAAACTTTGTTTTTTTTAACATCCTTTCTGTGTCTGGTGTCCTTGTGTGCTACGTGCCTTCGGGTCGTAACAGCCCCTGATGGGTCAAAGGTCACTCTACGTCCTAACCCCACATACGTGCCAAAAGCACTGACTCTAAATCCCAGAAGTCTGGACATTGAGCTCTCTGAGTTTCTTCCCCACCCTGTTCTCACTGAGGAACAAAGGAGGTTGAGATCACTCTGCCCTGTCAGGGCCTTGAGTGTTTACATCCACAGAACTATCAGTTGGAGGAAAACAAACCAACTGTTTGTTTGTTTTGCCAATCCTGCTGCGGGCAGAGCCCTTTCAAAGCAGCGCCTCTCACACTGGTTGACTGAGGCCATAAAAAGAGCTTACAGTAACAAAGGTCAACAGATGCCCTCTGGGGTACACGCCCATTCCACTCGAGGCCTGGGAGCCTCATGGGCTCTGTTTAAGGGTGTTCCAGTGGCAGACATTTGTGCTACGGCTAACTGGAGTTCCACAAATACGTTTGCAAAACATTATTGTTTGGATGTCACTGCTTGTGACGTCACTCAGGCTGTATTCTCTAACTCGAGATCAGCCAAGACACCTAAAGTATAAAGGCAGAAGTTAATAATAATAATGAATTCAATTTATAATGCACTTTTCATTAATAAAAATCTCCAAGTGCTAGTTCTCACAAGCATGCATTTTACTGAGCATTTCAAGGGCGTGAATGAATTATGTTCCCATAGTCATATGTTGCACTGAGTGAACCTGACTGATAAGGGAACTGAAAGTTATGCACCATAACTCATGTTCCCTGAAGGAAGGGAATGAGGTGCAACACATGTTTGCCCTTTTCAATGCCAAGGCTCGGTGAAGTTCTCTTGGAGAAAGTGAGATGGGTGCCCGCGTCTTTATACCAAGAGGGCGGGGCCTCTGTGGTGATGCTGACGCCCACCTGCCGTAAAGGCGTTATTGTATTACTTCAGGTAACCGCGCGGGGGCGCAATTCCCATAGTCATATGTTGCACCTCGTTCCCTTCCTTCAGGGAACATGAGTTATGGTGCATAACTTTCAGTTATATTACCCACTAAGTACTGAAAACATTTTAGCAAAAATCTAATTTTGACTATAAATTTGTCTGTGGATGACAAATAGAGCACAGGCTAACTGCAGTGTTCAAAAACAGAAAATGTAAGCCTTGAATTTCATGATGTTAAGACCACAAAACAAACTCTGTTTAGTGTCCATTAGAATTAAGCCCTGTTGTGCATCAACAGGACCATACACTACGATTCAATCAGACGTTAGCCAAGCTCCTATTACAGAGCTCGCTGCATCGTTTACATGGTGGAACGGTCCATAAGTACCTCTAAATGCTCATCGTTTTGATTGGATTTTGCATTAGGGACATCAGAGCAGAAACACTATTGTCCCCTGACTATCCTAATAGACTGTTGAGTGAGGCAGTCCATTTGTTTGTATTTGTTTACCAATCTGGAAACTGAAAACACACAAAGTAGCATAAAAAGATTTCAAAGGCATTGATTAAGATCAGCAAAAATGGACATTCAAAAGCTCAGAAGACAAAGCAATCGGAGAAACATTTGGTTGCCTAAAAAAGCAACTGCTGTCAATTAGACTAGTACAAATGGTTGGACTGAAGGACAGTTGGCACATTTTTGTTTAACTGTGTTTTTTAATCATCAAGGTTCAAATAGAAAAATCTAATTTAATTGAAAAAGTCAATAAAGAAAAGATGTTCAGCTAATCATTGCCTCAGCTGTTCTCATTAGTGTGTCAACATCTACTCAATGTGAAAAACACACTTTATCAGAATCAGAATAAGATGTATTATCATTGTACCGAAATACAGTGAAATTACAGTCGTCCGAAAGATGGGCAGAGCGTACTTTGCTGCAGCTCCCTGAGAACGCGGCCACTTTTCCTTTTTCAGAATACTTTTAAGATGGGAAAGTGGAAAAGGCCACGAGGATAGTGGTGTTACAAAAAAAGATGTCTTCACAACTTGTCCTTATCAGGACACAATTTAAGACATGAAAAAACTCTATGAGCAAACACGTTATTTATTTTATTCTATTTTCATTTATAAAATTTGTTCATTTTTAAAATACATTACAAAACAATCCCATAAACGATAACATAATATAAAAAAAGAAAGGCAGCAGAAAGAAGAAAAAATCTTATTTTATCTGCCCCTTTTTTCAAACTATTAGTTCAAACAAAATTAATCTTCAAGTAACATAACAAAATGAATAACTTTTTCTAATTTTCTAACTAATACAATACACATTACAGGTAGTCCCCGATTTACGAGCGCTCTGATCTACGAGGTTCCGGACTTACGAGCTGGCGAATTATTGGAAAAAACGCAAAAAATACTGAGTTTTCCTGTGTTTTTTCACCACAGTTCGTTAGCTAAACATGTGGACACACGTTTCCGATCATTTTTATGCACTCATAAGCAGTTTTTCGATGAAAAACGAGTGTTCGTAGTCGCGCTAGCAAAACCGTTCCAATTTACGAGCGAAATTCCGGACTTACGAGAAGCGTGGCGGCCGTTCCAAATTACGAGATTTCCGGTTTACGAGCGCCTCGTTGTAACGGATCTCGCTCGTAAATCGGGGACTACCTGTAAACTACTTCATATATATTTTTAACAATTCAGTTTTGATCATTTTCTTAAATGTACACATTGACTTGGAATTTTTAACTTAATTCTCCAAAGCATTCCATAATCCAATTCCCTGGATTGAGGTAGAACGTCCCTTCAAACTAGTTTTGTATTTTGGTTTTACAAACATCTCTGTCCCCTTAAGATTTTAACAACTTTGTCTTTTAACAAAATGTATTTGGATATTTAAAGATAATGCGTTATTCTGAGCCCTATACATAACTGATAAAATATTATAATCTACCAAATCATGGAACTTCAGTAACTTCAGTTGATAAAACAATGTACAGTACTAGATGGATGACAGCAAAGGTGGGCGTCAGACCGCCAGGGAGCGCTAATGCACTAATCCGCTTATAGCGTACATAAACAATTTATCAGCATTACAGCGGATTGACTAACTTTTAGAATTCATAAGCGGATTTGCGCTATTTTTATTTAAAATGCAGTACCGTTAATAACTA
>JBBPBX010041762.1:0-28709 GCA_038048925.1 Garcialebias charrua | reverse complement strand
GTGCTGACCGTACAGGAACACAGCCAGTTACGTCACTCTCAGCTCGAGCGAGCGGGCGGAGGTTCTGTTTAACGCAGCCTCGCTCCACAGTCCTCCTCACCGGGGGACAAGATGGATACTGATCGCTGGCGTCATGATTGATAGCAACAAGGCATCTGTTGCGGCGGGCAAAGGAGCGACGGACATCAAAGACGCTGAATTCAGGAGGTAAGTCAGCCGTCGGCGTGTTGTGAGACGAGAGATACTTTTTAAACCTCACCAGCACGCCTGCCCTCGTACCGCGTCTTCTGCGCCGCTTGTTGCGAGGCAACGTGGTCGTGTTGCGTTGTAGGTAGGCAGGAATAGACGCCAAGAAAGGTGGAGGTGGAGGAGGCTTGAAATGTCCATATTTGCCAGTAGCCGGTGTGTTGATCAGCGAGTCTTGGAGACTTAGAAGAGTTGAGCGATCATAGACCAGGAGCGAGGATGCATCGTCGATGAAAAAAAGGCAGAACACGAACAGTAGTAAAAAGTTCAGGAGAGGAGTTAGAAAGCGTGCCAGGACAACCAGCGCCATCTTGGAATCAATGATTATGTGGAGAAAGAACGTTTAAGACAGCTAGAAATAAAAAGCAGATTTTTACACTTCAAGACATTGCAGTTTGGCTCATGTTAAATCTAGCAAGAATACAAGTTTTTTGTAGGCACTGTTTACTAAATACAGGTACTCCCCGAATTACGAACGAGTTCCGTTCCTACGCCCGTTCGTAACACAAAAATCGTCGTAAGTCGAAAATACGTCCAAACGGCACCTCATACATGCACCTCGTACATCCAATCACTTCATACATACAGTACTGTATTTTTACCAAGCACTTAGCCTATCCTAACACATTACCCTACATAATTATCAAAAACCACATACATTTGGAGCCATAATTAAGGAAAAAAATAGTTAATTTCTTACTGGGAGCTGGTCATTTCTTCCTCCATCTTTTAGCATGTTAGCTCGTGCACCTCCGAGCTCTGCAGCTTGCTTCACGAGGTCCACAGCGTTTACAGCAACGTCTGTTAGCATGTTAGCTCGTGCACCTCCGAGCTCTGCAGCTTGCTTCACGAGGTCCACAGCGTTTACAGCAACGTCTGTTAGCATGTTAGCTCATTGCTAGCATGTTAGCTCGTTGCTCAGCTGTCCTCCGCTCCTCCTGTATTTCCACGCGCGGTCCAGAGGTCTACCTGATGTAAGTTTTCACTGAGCGCATTAGTGGAAACCCTCTCCTGTAACCCCCAATTTACACTACATGCGTTCCGGCTCCGCCCCGCTCCGGTCCGACCTCCGCAGCAAATACGCACCCATTATAATCAATGAGAGCGTTTACACTGGCTCCATACGGCGGCGGCGAGCGGCGGCGAGCGACGGCAGTCCGTCAAAATTAGAAACCGATCCTATTTCTGCCGGACGCCGGAGCTGTGCCGGAGTCAACTTTTAAAGATTACGTCGCACCAACAGGAAAAGGAACGAGCACAACATCCGTATTTACAAAATAAAATCACCACGGGCGGACTAATCCTAGCTCTATACGGATTTATTTGTACAAAAATGCTGTCAAACTATCATTTATGACTACGCCTATGAAGTAAACATGAGGGTAACCACCATATTGTGTCTTTACACATACGGTGCCACCCAGATGTAAAGGAATTTTGTGAAGGTCAATATTAATACTGACCTCTTTACCTTAATTAATTTACTTATTCAGATTGAATAGTAATTTCACGGATTCTTTTCTTTTTCAGTTTACCCAATATTTCTGTGATCTTTATGATGGATAAATAAATAAAGCCATTAAGTGACAGAGACGTTAACTTAGTTTGGTATGTCAAAGACACTACCATTTATTTAAAATAAATCAACTAAATTAACACCATTACACTTGATTGATAGATTCTCACTTTCTTGCAATTTAACACGTCAGCACATTGAAATTGTAACAACAGCCATAAATACAGGATGTCATTATACTTAGTCTGTGGCTCTATGACTTAAATATAGTTTCCAGCTTAGATGTAAAGATATAAGAGGAATAGGGAGAGGTGAAGAGAGGAAGTTATTTATCTTGAGTTTAACCAGAAATGACACTCCTCCGTACGAGAACCAGCTCGACTTCACAGCACGATCCAGAAACATCAGCACTCTGTACCTTTGGACGTTCGTCTCGGTGGATAGAGTTGTAGAAGCAGTCTTGGACTCACAGGTCATCTGTCCGTGAAGTCCAGTTGTACCTCGGCGTGTTTATGGATTCGCGTGTCGTGACGCCTGCCTTCTTCGTCAAAGACCGTGGCATGTCCTGGTCAGTTTTCAAAATAAAGCGTTCCTCAAGAGAGTTCATTAAGAACTTGGAGCTCTTCAGCTCTTGAAGATGACTTATAACTTGGCATGTTATAAGTCTTTAACTGAATGACGTGGCCATTAGCGTGTTGACCAGACGATCATCAGTTCTTTGGAGAAGACCATAGTTTGAGGCTTACTCCAGCAGACTCCGCCAGTTCCAGCTTAGCTTAGAACTTTAAGAAAGGATCTGAGACTTGTCTCTTTCCGATTGGTTCAAAAGAAACAGTCGAGGAGTTCACTTACTGTTATCACGGTACAAGGTTACAGCCAGCAGCAGAGGGAAATGTTTAGAAAAAGACAGACGCATAGACTCCAAGAGGAAAAATACTTGGATTAGCGTCTTAACACTTCTAGAACAAATCTGCAAATCACAATAACACATAAAATTCACTCTGACACCATTATATGGTCAAGTAACACAGTAATACTCCATGTTAAAGAATAACACAGCATAACATATATCATGAAAATGACAAAAGTTATTCTTTTGATTACATTAGAATAAAATCAAAGATAGAAATAGTCTCTTTTGGTGACTATGTTCTCAGATTACAACTAATGGAATAATTTGTAGTAAATGTCTTGCTTTACTGAGAGGTCAGTAAAGGTCATCTCTGGAACAGTTCAAAAATACACAGGTGTATCAGAGTGGACACGGTCATGCCCACTAAACCTACAAACACAATACAAGAAATAAAAAAAATAAAAAAAGTATTTTATTCTGAAATGTAATAAATCACGTCCTGTCGCTCAAACCATGTCCTGTCGCTCATTTACGAGAGAAGATCAAGGCAGACGCAACAATGGATGAGGAGTTGTTGTTCTCCTTCTTCCACCGAATGAATTGTTTTGTTCTGACTTCCTTATTTATCACTTGATTTATCGCGCAATCTCGCAATTCCCGCGCATGCGTCTCGGAGCGGCGCATCCAGGCGGACCGGAGGTAGTGTAAACTGGACTTGAAACGCTCAGCTGCGACCTGCGGAGCGGAGCCGGAACGCATGTAGTGTAAATTTGGCGTAAGTTTCAAGCTCCCTTAAGTTTTGTTTCCAGCTCCCCCCTTCCCTCCTGTAAGTTTTAAGCTCCCCAAGTTTCATTTTGGTACCGTATTTTTCAATGGGAGCGTATTCGTAAACGCGTTCGTAAAGTCGAATCGCCGTAAGTCGAGACCGCCGAGAGGACTACCTGTATACCATATTTTCAGGACTTTAAGTCACACTTTTTTTCATAGTTTGGTCAGTCCTGTGACGTATAGTCTGAAGCACCTTACATATACATATACATATACATACATCAACGAGGCTAGCCTGTATAAATAAAGGTTGAATGAATGAATATGTTTTTTTCCCCTATTCATGACACAATTTTTGACTGATACGTTAAATATTCATTCATACTGACATGAACCAAAGTGTAAACATTACAATTTGCAGCCGCGAGAGGGCCTTTTAGGCTTTTGACAACTATACAGTATGTTGTTCCTCTTCTGCAAACCCCCCCACCCCACCCCACCCATCTTCCTCCAGAGTTGGCAACATTGTTCAGAAGCGACACTGAAGATGGTAACTTGATTGTCGGACTCATTGGCTTGTTATGTTAATTAAATGGTAAATGGACTGTATTTGGCCCTGTTTACACGGACACTGTGTGGGGGAAACGCAACTTTTGGGTATGTTAATTAGGTTGAAAGTTTTGCGTTGACATGGGCGAATTCTGTGGATACGACTCTCTCCCCCCACCCCCCGTACTCATGAATTTACTGTAGTTACCATGCTGGGCCTGTAGATGGCGCTGTGATCTTTGGAACCTTCACTACTGCGCATGCGTGCCACTGCTGCCTGAGGTAAACAGAGCAGACGAGGCAGCCTGTTTTCCTCTCTGGCTAAAAGTTCAGCTACTACAAGTTGTTGTCAACAAGTTAACAACAAGTTAAAGCTGGAATTTGGATAAGAGTCAACAGATCTGACACCAAGTGGACCGCTTCATCTGCACACCAGTTGCTGACTGGACCGGAACCGAGTCAACATGTCTGACTTTAGTCCGTGAGAATCAGCTGATTTACAGCAGCGCTACAAGGTAAACCATGTTCTTAATAATGTTTCCTTGTGTTTAGTTCGATCACAGAACAACCAACTGAGGTTTTATTTTTATTTTTTTCCTGCGAGGTCGAAGCTGTTCCACGAAGCGGACCGGCGGTTCGGATCTGGGTCCAGTGTCCACCAGGATGAAAACAACAGAGTCCAGTTCATTAAAGTTCGGTTAACGTGTTTTTAAAAGTGTTCAATTTAATTCTCAGTGTTTGTGACATGAGTTTGTGGTGTTGAATAAATAAATAAATTAAAAATCAACCTGGTGTCTTCATTTTCAACATGCAGCATGTTAGGCATGACGTAACGAGTCCAGATAGCTTCATTTAGCTCAGATAAATGTAAATATCTCCCACGCTAACATAAATACTGTTTATTATTGTTAAACTGTTAATATATAGCACATTTAGTATGTTATAGTGCAGCGTGACACGTGAAATGTCCGACTGCCTCGTTAACAGACAACTGGATCCAGGCAGCTGGCTCTCTTCCAACACAGATGCAGGTAAGGTGTAGAATAATTAAATATGAGAATCAAAATATATTCCATCAGCTATAGTTCAGAAAGTGGTGCGTGTGTCCACTGTCCAGTCCACCGCCATTGTTAAAATGCCGGCTGTCTGCGCGTGCGTGCTGCGTGCATGTGTTCAAACAAAAGCTCCACGGGAGATGTTTACATTATCAACGGGGGGTCTGCGAAAAACTTCCACCTTGAGAGCAGGGTCAGAAAAGTATCGGTGTCATCGAGGGGGGCCAGCAGCGTCGTGTAGGCGATAAGCAAAGTCGCAAAGAGAAAGTAGCGGTTACACTCAAAATACGCGCCGTGTAAACTGGCCCTTTATATAGCACTTTCTTATCAAGATACTCAAAGCGCTTTATAACACAACCTGTGCCCTCGTTTACATACAGCACTCTACGAGATTTCTACAAAGCTAATCTGAATCTGTAGAGAAAAATCAGTGCTTTACCACATTCAAACACCAATGGGACACACATCAAAGGCAATGAGGGGTTCAGTGTCTTGCCCAGGAACACTTCAACACGTGATTGCTGGTGGAATCGAACCCTCAATTCCTGCACTGGAAGATGACTGCTTTAACCACTCAGCCGCAGCTATCCATAATTAGGCCTGTTCAAGATACCAGGTATGTTCTATATGTTTTTGTTATTTCAGATTAAATGCACTTTGTGAAATACACTTTTGAATAAATGCGACTTATACTCCAAAGTGACTTACGGTATATATGTTTTTTCCTCTTCATGAGGCTTTTATTGAATGATGCGACCTATACTCCGGAGCTATGTATAATAGTTGCATTTGGGCCTAAAAATCTGAGTCGACCTGGCCTCAGCCCATAGCCATTTTTTTCTGAACCCGACCGGACCCGACCAATTAACTGTAATTACAGGCCCAAACCCAAAAAATAAAGCCAGACTTTATTTATTTATTAAACTTTTACTGCTTTTGTAAGCAAATCAATTTTACGATATTTTAAAAATGCATTTAAAAAAAAAGAAGATACAAGATTTCTTGTTTCACCAAATGGATATTAACATACAAAACAAATAGCCTAAAAAATCATCTGTAATATAGGCTATTATACAGATGAACAAACATATTTTTAGAGAAAAGTTATTTGAAAAAATATAGAATAAGCTTATTTCAATTGAACGCGCTGCTTGCTTCGGCTTTTGTAGTTCAGATGCTGCGACTTCCTTCACCGCAGATGACAGCAGGGTGCGGAGATGTGCATGACCGATGATCAGGTGATCCATCTGAAGCTTAACTGGACTTTTTTTTTTTTTTTTACCGCTTTCAATCAGCCGGTCGGCTCTGCCTCCTCCTCAACAAGTAGATTAACACAATTTTAAATTGTGCATTCTTATTTAGTTTTCTTTGTGCTGTATGATTCGCAAAACTGCATCAAAAGCCCGAGACCGACCCGGCCCACCCATCAAGCACATAATTTTTGCCTGACCTGGGGTCAGGTCAGGTTAGAAATTGCAGCTCTAACATATACTGTAATCTGGAAAATATGGTAGTTAGAGTACACAACACAAGCTTACATTGGACTTTTAGAAATAAAGATATAATTGGATTCTGTAGTACTTTACTTTTCATACTCATAATCTTTTTAGTCTTGGTTAGGCGCCCAATAAAACACCAACCAGCTGAAATAAACAACTTCACAGAGCAGAAGGGAGGCAATATCAACGATCGCCCTAAGAGAGCGTAATAGAAAAGGACTTGTTCTGCCACTGCTTTTCATTGTGATAGAATGCCACATTCTCTCTTCTGACAGTGTGATATTGGCTTGGCATGAGCTTGATGAATGTATCAGCCATAAGGCAGACAAACCTATATGCTTCCTGGGGCTGCACCTTCTAAGATGTTTATGCCAGGGTATAGAGACAGACAGTGGATAATGGGAAAGGGACCACTGCCTGAAATAGGGCTATCGAAACAAGCATGTCCAATTCCAGTTCTGACTATTGTTTCAAATAGAATGTTAGTGCTCTTTGAGGCCACAAAGAAAATAAAATGCTGCTGGACCTATTTAATGTATGGACCAAAACATGCGGGTGTGTGGTCATAGCTGAGGATGAAGAGGGGAAAAAAAAAACGAGGGGTGAAGATGTGCTGAGAGCTTGTGAGGCAACCTGTCTGAAGGCAGGTGATAACTGATCTATGACCACCTGGCTTCCTGCCAGGGTCAAGCAATTAATGCAGCCCTCCTTTGATAATTTCAAACAGCCTGAGGGTATGGCAGGTCAGTAGATGGAGTCCAGGTAAGGAATGCTGCATAAAGCAAAGATGAGACAGCTCCGGTGAAGGGTTAAGATTGGGTCGCATTGTTTAACACACACAAAGCATTTAAAACATAAAAAAAACTGAATTTTCTTATTTATTTCTGCATTTGCATAGTAATGTGGCATTAACATGCTTGGTTGTCTTTAGGCCTCGTCACCCCTGCACAAAGGTCCACCAACTCTGCTTATTTTATGCAAAAAAATGAATGAATTATGAAATAAAAACATAACTCACATACACAAAAATCTGTCAAACAGTCAGAAAACAACAACAACTTTTTGAACATTGGGTGGCAGTGCAAGTTGAATTGTGAGGATTTGATTAATTTATGTGGAGGTACAATTATTAGTTCATAAAAGACTGAAAGTCTTACCAATGAAATAACAAACCGATACACGTTAAACCATCTACAGTACTATTACAATTAATGAAAAAGAGCATCACACTGCCACTTCTTCATTTTACTCTTTGGTATTCATTCTTTACATGCTGTTGACCAAAGTAGCCATATTGAGGCTGAAACCCAGCTGAGCTTCAAAATGTATCATCTACATGAATGGTAACCAAACCCCGGGCTGCGGACTTGTACTGGTCCGTAGATCGATCGGTACCGGGCCGTATAGAAAGAATACAAAACTTAATTATTTCCGTTTTTAGTATTTGATTCTGAAATACGTTTTATTTTGAAAAATCACTGGATATTCTTCGCCACATCCATCTATGACTGACTCTTGACGCAGGTCAACATACACAAGTGATTAGTTTCTGTTAGGGGTGCAGGCGCAGATAAGTTCTATTTTGCCCGCACCGGTGGTGAACAGAGAAATTCAGCTGCACGTGGTCTGGAGCAGACAGGTGGAGGCGCGCGACCATATCTGCGCATTTGAAGGATTACACTCCATACTTTTAATAATAATAATAATAATAATAATAATAATAATAATTATGAATTCAATTTATAACGCACTTTTCATTAATGAAAATCTCAAAGTGCTTTTCAACCCACCTGACAAAAAGTGACTGGAAAACAGATAGGAAGCCCAAATCTTGTTCATATGTATCATTTCTGAGTTTTAACGTGGTGAGTGAGACCCGCTTGGTGTTTGCATCAACATCCTGATGCTTGCCTCGGTCACATGACTACCGGTGCCTTCTTAAAGGGGCTGCTCCCGCTGGTAACACATATACTGTATGTGTTTTTGTGGTGCATCTCATATTGAAGATGTTCAACCTTTACTATAACAACCAGAGAGTATGGGGCTGATAAACCGTTACTCATGTTATGACATTGGTGCAATGCTAATAATAATAATAATAATAATAATAATAATAATAATAATAATAATAATAATAATAATAATAATAATAATTAGGGATGGGGCAGATCCGATCCAGTATCGGTATCGGTATCCGATACCAGCATAATTTAAGTATCGGATATCGGATCCAACCTACCGATATTTCCGATCCAGCTTCAAAGAGCACTTGTGTTCCATCATATTCTGTGACTACCGTCTTAACATTGTGTGAGTTAAAACAAATGAAGACACTCTTGAGCCTTACAACAGGAAACTCACAAACTTTAACAGTATTGTCTTTATAGTATAGAAAACATTCCAAAATACACATAACTTTATAGTCTCAGCACAAAAATGTCATTATACAGATTCACATACCTGAACAGTATCGGATCGGAAAGTATCGGTATCGGTAGACACCCAGTTCTTAAGTATCGGTATCGGATCGGAAGTGAGAAATGTGGATCGGTGCATCCCTAATAATAATAATACATTTCATTTGTATAGCACTTTTCTAAATACAGGTACTGTATTCCTCGGGTTACGACAGTCTCGAGTTACGACGTTTCGGAGTTACGACGCATCTCCCATTTACTATGAAAAGCCTTATTTCGAATTACGCAGTTTTACATCGTAAACGTTGTGACGCAGCAGCGCAGCAGCGGAAGAATATTGTACTGTACGCGGTGCAGCAGCGGAGGAATATGGCGGAGTACGCCAATCTGGACCGAGGAGGATGGCGTCACCAGCATCCCAGTACGCCATTAACTCTTTTTGCCCTTCATTATGGCTCCCAAACGTATGTGTTTTTTTATAATTATGTAGGGTACTGTGATAGGATAGGCTAAGTGCTTGGTAATACAGTACTGTACATGAATATGGTGCAGTTTGGACATATGTTCCGACACGTCAAAAATCGGTTTACGCCGCCGCGTAGGAACAGATCATCGTCGTAAGTCGAGGACTACCTGTACTCAAGGATGCTTTACAGGAGTTCAAAAAACATAAAATCAGAAATGCGACACCACACAAAAAACATAAAAAATGCAACATTTAAACAATAAAAGCTATTTCAAACAGGTGGGTTTTGAGTTCTTTCTTAAAAGTGGAGAGATCGGAGCAGACATGAAGCTGTTGGGGCAGTGAGTTCCAGAGGGTGGGGGGCGGTGATGGAGAAGGCTCTGTCTCCCCAGGTTCAGAGTTTGGTCCTACAGGGGAGAAACTGAAGGTTGGCATAGGAGGAGCAAAGGGAACAAGAAGGAGTGTGGTGATGAAGTATGTTGGTCAGGTGTGGTGGGGCCAGATTATGGAGGGCTGAATGTGATGAGGATGTGATGAGGATCTTGAAATGTATGCGCTGAGTGATGGGGAACCAATAGAGGTTCAGCAGGACAGGAGTGATTAGTTCACGGTAACAGGTGTGAGTGAAAAGGCAGGTGGGTGAGATGTTATAAGGACGTTGCTAATAAAGTTGCATAAACAGTGGATTCACGTTTATTATTATATTTAGAAAATACCAGTTTCTATGCTGGTCATATCATTTTATTTTGCTGCACTTATCCACTACAACTTAAACGCCGGTCCGTGGAAATATTGTCTGACATTAAACCGGTCCGTGGCGCAAAAAAAAGATGGAAACCGCTGCTCGGCAGTGTAAACCTTGCTGGCTAAACATCTTAAAGTCATACCCTTGTCTGTCGGTACTGTGACTACCATAAAGTAAAAGAGAACGGTCAATCTCTGATAAGGATTAAGGATTTATATTCAAAGGGTTAGATTATTTGGCAATCCATAAGAATACCTGCTAATGATGCAAACAGATCCACAGCTGAAGATGTTCAATCAAATGCAACGTCTCACCTGCTCAAAACTTAGAATGACTTGAACTAAACAAAGCTTTTTTGAGAAGTGACATTTTTTGTTCACTTCATCAAAGCAAATAAAAACAAACATACATAATTCTAATGCGAGTGTGTAATCCAAAACACATGTAAATACCCCTGATAGAATAACGTTAGGCTGGTTTATAAATCCAAGTACGTTGAATGAACTTGACGGAGACGTTGTGATATGACATATGCAAACATACCCTGTTCTAAAACCTCTTCATTGAAGCAACCCTTTTGAATACAACCTTGGGCAAAAAGTGCCACGATCAAGTAATTTATGCTAGAAATAAAGCATTGACTTTCAAATGCAGCACTGCCTGAAGCCAGGCTTTGAGGCTGATTTGATCTCCCTTTGAGACTATGAGAGTTATGGCCCATTCCCCCCGTAATCACATGCTAGAGAGCATGCAATCATACAGCAACAGCTAAAGTAATCACAGCGGTGGTCTTCACCCTTCTCCCTAAACTGAGCAAAACCCCTACAAAATCAGTGGCGCCGGTCAGTCATGGATATGTGCGGCTCATACAGATACAGTAGCTCACTATGCAGACTGAGAGCATGTTTGTTGACGGGGCTGTGAATAATGATCAACCAGGAAAGTGTACAAACCACATGCAGCTTTGGGTATTTTAACAATGAGGCTGAACATATTTAACGCTCATCGCCTTTCTGAGTGTGACTCACAATAACAGTTAGAGCAGCATGTTGGATAATCACATATTACCCAGCCGCTGGACAAAATCAAATGTTTTTTCTACAACTACTGAAACTAAATAAAACATAACATTATGCACTCTAACACCCTAGTAGGAAAACAAGAAAGCATGGGAATGTGAAAACTAAAAAGCATACCTAAGCTGCAGGAAGCTTCTCAAATATCAACTTACCAGTGGTTTCCAACACTGGTCCTTGAGGAACACCATCCTGCACGTTTTAGTGGTTTTCCTGCTTTCGCACACCTGATTTGAACGAATGGGTGATTAACAGGCTTCTGCAGAACTTGACGAAATAATTAAATCACTGAATCAGGTGTGTTGGAGCAGGGAAATGACTGAAACAGGCATGATGGTGTTCCGCAAGGACCAGGGTTGAGAATCACTGCTTTAGATAACTACTCTTTTCTGTTTCTAGTAATCTGGTACTGATGTTGCTTTCTGTGCATTTCTAATGTGTGTCTAATCTGGGCTGTAAATCATGAGCTCAAAAAGTAAATGCCCTGATAAATGTAAGGTAGCTGTTAAAAAACTCAGATTGTCTTTATGTGGATAATATAGTGAAGAGATCTAGACACATTTAGATTTTAGGAAGTTTGTAATTTATCTACCAAAACAGTTTTTTCTATGTAGTAACATTTTTTTTCTTTACTTTCTAGTTCAAAAAGGAATTCAGAGCTTTGTTTAACTTGTATTGCGTGTCAGAACGAAGATAGCAGCAACTCTCTTCAGTGCCAAGCCGGATCTTAAATCTTAAGCCACAGAAAAGAAAAGCTCTAACATCTCACAGCCAGGACATTACTACAGTATTTTGCCAGCTGATGAAAGAAGATGCACAGTGGTCGTCAACACTTCTGAAAACCATGGGTCACAAACACATTACTAAGGAACATCACTGCACATGAGTATCTGAAAAGAAGTCCAACAAGCACGTTCAAAATAAAGGTCACAGACTACCTGCAAAAACTTGAAAACAAAGTAATCTACTGATTATTTTACCACAGAAACTACGCCATATTTCTACTGACTGCCCATAATACACAGATAAAGAACAACTCAGTTCACTGTTAGCAGCTCAAACGCACTGACATATATTATTGCAAAATATATTTCCGTTACTTTAACTCCTCTTGTTGGAAACACACCACATCACATAGAAAACTATAAATTTTACTAGCACAGTTAAACATATGGAGATGTCTCTAGGGAGAAATCCTTATTATCTTTTGATGTCACTACTGTTTTGACTCGTATACTCGCATCAAAAGCAGTCAACTGTCAGAAAATAACTTCAGAAAAATACTGAGTTTAACAACAGGATCAATTTCACCATGGATCAGACCTGTACACTGCTGGATCTCTGTCTTTCTACCATTTGTTTTACATATAAGAACAGTTTTATCAGACAGAAGAATGATAGAACCATGAGACCACGGGGTCTCCACTGTCATTGATTGTGGCCATTCTATGGAGGATGTGGAAAAGACAGCCCTGAACTTCTTTGCAGAGGCGGTCCTAGCCTATTTGGCGCCCTGGGCGAGCAACCCCAACGCCCCCCCCCGGCCGCTAGATTGCCAGTGGCGGTCCTCTCTCAGAAAATTTTGAATAAAATAGATGCCATTTCCTGCATTTTGGTGATTCTGGTGTATTTTAATGGGTTGTTCAACATCTAGTTTTACCTACATATATAATCTATTCAATAACTATTTTAGAGTTAATGGCAGAACAAGAAGTAGCCTGAGACAAACATGTAGCATTAACACATTATGAACATTACTCAAAAATTGTTTCCATAAGAACATTATC
Source organism: Garcialebias charrua (assembly GCA_038048925.1). NCBI lineage: Eukaryota > Metazoa > Chordata > Actinopteri > Cyprinodontiformes > Rivulidae > Garcialebias > Garcialebias charrua. The sequence goes on along the minus strand of JBBPBX010041762.1, from coordinate 15,732 downwards.
AAATATTTTATGTGAACGGTAAGATACTAGCAATAACAGCATTGTGAGAGGTGGACAGTTGAACCCGGAGGCCTCCACCTCTGTTTAATGATGGACGGTTTCTTTTCACAAAGATGGCCTCCTTTACTCCTCTCTCAAACCATCGTTCCTCTCTATCAAGGAGGAAAGATGACTGAGTTTGTCACAGCTCCTCAGACTGAATAAGTCTTTTTGATACAAAGAAGAATCTGTCCAGAGGACTACATTTATTGAGCCTGCATCAGAACAATAATCTGTAAAGATTTAGTACATTTTATACGGAAAACTAATTTTGATTTAACCAATTAATATATTTTCAATGGCAAAATATGCAGGTTTATTTCATATTTCTGTCATACTATTCCCTTTCATTGCTTTATGCATTTATTATCTTACTTTTAATGATAAAAATATAATGAGTCACTACTGTTGTTTAGAAAGTGTTTATATTACTAATGTTTGTTCACACACAGTTAGAACAGCTCACCTGTTCCTTCATACTGACAGGAACAATCCCCTCATCACCCTGGCTCTAAATCACATTAAAAAATTGTCATAATTGCACAAATCTCCCCTTTTTACCAAGACTTTTGATCAATTCAGGCCAATTTCATTAGAGAGTTGAATCATCTGACATCTCAGGGCACTTTTCATATAGAGCAGGTCTTCACCAGACTCATATATTATTTAAATTATTTAACAGAATGTTATGTCACAATGCCACACACCACAAAATTAAGTGACTTCATAATTAACTTGAACTGTGGTTTGCAGCAAAGTTCAACAGCTGTGTCTGTTTTCCTTCTCTTCTCTGCACCACCCTTACTTTTCCTCCCTTCCATGATCTTTTCACTGACCGCACGTAGTGTCACCTTCGCGCACCTAACTGAAACGAAAGTGAAAGTGGAAAAGGTGCACGGTGCCCCAGCAGCTGCTGTGGTGATTAAACTGAGGACATGTGAATAAATGAAGGGTGGGGCGGCACAGGAGCAGTGCAGTAGTGGTGTTCTGTGTTATGTTGTTAAAAACAAAAGTTGTAAAAGATTAAAAATAAATAAAAAATAATCGAGGCGCAGTGTCTCTCCTTCTTCTTCTGCTTTGCCGCCCCCTGCTGGACTGCGCCCAGGGCAACAGACCGTATTGCCCATAGGGAGGACCGCCTCTGCTTCTTTGAGGGAACATCTCTATGCTATCAAAAAAGGCGTTCAATACAGGATCAACTGGACTTTATTTGTTGCAGAAAACGTTTCGACTTCTGTCCAGAAACGTTCGAAACGTTCGAAACGTTTTCTGCAACAAATAAAGTCCAGTTGATCCTGTATTGAACGCCTTTTTTGATTTCATCATGTCCTGGACGACTGAGAATCTTCACCAGCATATCTCTATGCTATTGGTTCAGATACTGTATGTGAATGATACCTGGGTCAAAGTCCAAGCTAAGGAAATAGAAGCGTTCACCAGACATACCAATTCTATTGGTGGCATGATCAAGTTCACAGAATAGGATGCTAATGACAACAAAGAGATGGAAACCAACCCACACAGGTTAGAACCTTTTGTTTGACTCAAAGCCCACTGGAACACAAACTTTCTTACATTAGGGCTTAGTGTATTACTAGTTGATGTTTTTCTTAGTTAATCCTAGATGTTATTACTGTTTTTCTCTTGCATTTGTTGTTGGATGTAACTGGGACCCTGTGTACATAATCTCGTTTTCATCACATGTACCACATGCGGTGCAAATGACAATAAAGACTCTCTGACTCTCTGACTCTGACTTTCTCTCATCGGAACTCGACACCATTGAGCGGAATATATCCCCATTAAAACAGAAAGAAAAGCAACATAAATACAACAAAGTTTTAAATTAAGAAAGCTTCCTGGATGGAAAGCAAAATGTATTCAATTACATCAAATATGTCCAGTTTTGTATTTGTCAAATTTGCCATGTCCTAGAATATCTCAGGTGGCACGGTGACACAGTCGGTAGAGCTGCTGCCTCTCAGCGAGCAAGACGATGGTTCAAATCCTGGCCGGGGGCCTTTTTGGGTGGAGTTTGCATGTGTGTTTGTGGGCTTTCTCCTGGTACTTCGGTCCTAGGTGTGAGTGAGAGAATGAATGGTTGTTTGTCTCATTTGTCTCGATGTGTCCCCGTGATGAACTGGAGACCTGTCAAGGTGTCTTGCAATTTACATATGATGGTGCGTGGTTCTGTTATAACTCCAAACTTCTCACAGTTTGTTCATGGAATTGAAAAAGCCTCCTGGATAGGAGTCGAAACGTTTTCTGCAACAAATAAAGTCCAGTTGATCGTGTATTGAACACCTTTTTGATTTCATCATGTCCTGGACGACTGAGAATCTTCACCAGCATTTTGTGTGCTTTTCAAAATAAGCTTTCTGGGTTTTATACATAACTTCTAAAAGCACACCTTACTGTCAGAACACATGCACAAAACACCTCCACAGTAAAGGTCTCCACGCTTCAGCGTGGGGCACATCAGTGTAAAATTGTGTTCGGATGAAGTGAATGGGCTAGTTGGAGTTTGATGAGTCTCCTGTCCTCTTCTGAACCAACGGCTCGACCCGCTCCTCCTTTATCACGGTGTGCCAGCTTACTGTTATCTGTTCTACACTAAATCAATTAGCATGTCATTAAGATAGCTTGTTCCAGCACAATAGGCATGGAGGGAGACTACGGTATCTGCAGGAACAGAGTGAGCTAAACTCAGAGGGCGTCATATCTTCGTGTCCATGTGTCAGCGTAGGGTGGACTGTGTTTATTTGTGGGCTAAGTGGACGTGCAGGCAAGCACCTGGATATCAAAGACAGCAGTCTCAACAAGTAACAACAGGTCTATCTTGCCATAAATAAAGCGTTCAACGTTGTTTCCAGTTAGCATTAGAAATATGTAGTCTTTTCAGACACTTGTGCATTATTTCACAAGATGCCGGCTCAGTAATCCTAAATGCCAGTCAGACTGATTGCACATCAACATTTGTTTTAACAACTTGTCACAAACAGATTTTCCAATTACTTTCTCACAGATGTAATCAATTCTGTGACTTGCGTTACATTTTTATTCAAAGTGGATAGTAACCATTAACATTTGATTTTAATCCCTCACATCGGAGCACTCAAAGTCACCTTACACGAGAGACTATGGTGATCGTTCTGTAATTACCAGGAGTAATGCAACACCTTGGTCTTTGTGGATAGATGGGGATGATAGGTTTAATCCCCATTGGTGCCAAGAAGATTTCTCTCTGAAGGCAAGAGCTCAATCAGACAGTTCAGATAAACATTAAAAATACTGAAGCATTTCTTACTCATGACAAACTTTTCCTTTTATCTCTGACAGCATGAACGCTTCATCAAAACTGTTTTCCCCTCCACGGATATCCAAAATGCACAAAGAAGTTATGGATTTAAAAACAATTTTCATTTGTCAGTTGAGAAATTTGATGCACAACATTATTACTGTTTAAACACTGAAACTGGCATTATTTCACCAGACCATCCCAGGGTTAAGGGAATCAAATAGCACATCGTACTATCCAGACAGAGCCAGATAACAAAGGCTTCAGATCATAAAAGCCTCATTCCAATGCTGTGAGCCAAATGTGTGCCACTAATGTATTAGAGTACACGGGGTGCATTAACACTGATGCCAGAACAGTAATTCTCTGACCAAGTAACAACGTATTCATAAACTCTCTACGAGACATTTTCAGGGACAAAATCGGGAGGCCTGGCAAAGTGCCTGAAGAAAAAATACAATTTTCTGAGGTCAACATGAGCATCCTATAGTATGTATTTAAACATGTGAGTGCAGATTGCAGTGTTGGGTCATGGTCTCAGTTCTTGATCAGACCATGGATCCCTGATGCTCAGAGTCACAGCAAAATATTCAAAGGGACGATACGCTGACTTCAAACGGCTGCAGCGGGCTTTGAACACCATGCCAGTTACACAAAGCATCGCTGGCACACCAGTGTCCTCGAGGCATGCGCAGATCAAAATCTGTCCCCGTCTCCACTATCGATGCAACACTTGGTGAAGACATGTCGCTGAATACGAGATGATGAAAGCACAATAAAAGGACACACAACTAAAAAGAGCTCAAGTATGACTTTGTAGGGCACAAGTCCATTTTTTTTAAACTCAAAAATGTGTGTTCTCTTTGAGGGTGTCTAAATATAATGGAGTTTCCAGTCTTTCACTATTTGAAATAAATCAATACATAAATATATACATGGAATAATTTTGTGTATTCACATGTACTTTGTAAATTAACTAACTTTGGTCAAGGAATATTTATCTTAGAATTGTTGCTATTATTACCAAATGAAAAGGGTTTTACTCTTCTATTCATTCAACCTTTATTTATACAGGTTAATCACATTGAGCCTCGGGGACTCATTTTACAAGAGAGACCTGGTTTTAACAACGAGTGATGACAACAGCGGACAGCAAAGACAACAGTAGACAATCATAAAGGATGCATACAAATTGAGAATAACAAGTGAAAATAAAATGGTGTTCAAAAGAAAATGTAACAAAAAACCTCACAGCTAGGTTGTAATGTGATGTAGAAAACTTTAGTCAACTTCTACCAACTTTAATGAGGCCCAAACCACAATAAATGCCTGATTGAACATTTAACAGCCTCTAACTGCCAAAGTGAGGTCACATGACCAGATGAAAGAAGTCTCTGAAAAAAAAAAAAAAAAAAAAGAATGTTTGGAGCCATTTTGGTTCAAGATGGCTGCCACAGCTACCTCAGAAAACTCAAAATTGAGTATAACTCATTCTTTGAAATACTGAGATGAAATTTGGTTTGGTCGTAGCTGAGAACATTTCCCATCGCAAACTAAATACCAATCAAAAATCCAAGATGGCCACCATAGCTTACAAGAAAAAAAATCGTAACGCATTGATTTTTTTTGCCACAATTTATCCATTGAGCTGAAATTTGGTATGGTAGTAGCTGAGAGCGAACTCCAACACATACGGTAGTGTGAATACATTTTTTGTAATGGCTGCAACGTGGCAGTCCCAATCAAAGTTTCTCCAGGAACTTCCTATTTGTCATTATTCTTCATCAAAATGTGGGAAATAGTTATTTTGAATAATTTTTGTTTTTAATTACGAGTAAAGTAAATAACTTGTAGAAATATATTTTCTGATAATATTAAATACAACAATCAGATACATGATGATTTATTTATGAACAAGTTTGTGTACAAGCTGTGGTAAGATATAACATAAGTCTTAAGACACATTTAAATACTTCTTTAAAAACTCAAATTATTAATATTATTTTAATTTGTTTGTCTACAAAATCTACATGTAGACCACCAGACACAAACAAAAAGAAAAAAAAAAAGTTGAAATATTTCAGCTGCAGGAAACAATCATCTGACATTAACAATGAATCAAAAACAATTTGTTGACTGATTCTGACCTTTTTTTGGTTTGCTTTAATAGAAACACCATTATTAAGTGTTTATTAATATACTTTGTCATTCACACGACAAAATGTCCATTGGTATTTAACTATGGCTTTAGTGTAATGAAGGAACTGTAAAATATAACTTTAAAGCTCAATTTAAAGTTTATAATAAGTATAAACAGTTCCATATATTGTACATTTAAGACTGTCTTATAATAGCCTAAATATTTTTGTTTAATAATAGGTAAACAGCTGTTTAATAACACAAGTCACTGACATCACATCAGCTTCCAATAGATTATTTTAATCTTATTTTATTCTAAAAATCAGAAACAGCATGGTCATGCGAGACCCGGACAGCTCGCTAAACTGAACTAAAGTCGCATAAAACCCACAAAAAAGACCATACAATACTCCTAAGAATTGAAGTTATTTCAAATACTCACTTAACTTTTGTCATAAATCTCCAGTTTTGGTTTGAATTACATTTATTATCAGGTGTCTAAAATGGCAGATGCTGCTAAGGTAAACAGATCACTGACAAAACGGAAAGCGGGACACAAACACTTCTTTTGGGAGTTTTTTTATTAAAGCCCAAACCAGAGTAATGTTGAAAGGTGGAATCTCCACACATAAAATCTGTCCTGAGACGCACGACGCAGCAGAGCTTATTACAGCCTCTCAATCTGTCTCGAGTGTTCAGACTGAGTCGACGCTCGGCTGCTGCTCGGCTCCTCGAAATGCTTCATTAAAAAGCTCGGCCATCCAGAGCACATCCATGGAAGCCCAAAAAAGTGTCAGACCGCATTTTTCATCTACAAATTAAACCTATAGGTAAGGCCAAATTAAACCAAATTAGATCTGAAAATGAGAAGTATACAACATGATTGGTGAGGCCTGTGTGCAGCGAGCAGCTTCTATCCCATATGTGGGATCATGGTGCTGGGCTGCCACTGCCTCAGTATCTCCAACCCTTTTTGCATTTATTAAAAGATTAGAGCCTTCTGCTCTGTTGTTTCCACACAGCAACACATTGTTGTGATTTATTCTGGAGAAGCACATATGGAAGTGGAGGCTGACCTTCTTCATTCTTTCCTCTTTTGAGGTCTGAGGGAACGTTCTTTTGTCCACGAGTCTGAGATTAAAAGATGTGCCAACTGTGATCACGGCAAGGCTGTTTATTCTTTTACAATGGAAGACCGTGTGCTGTTAGAACTGGATTTTAGGCTTGCAGCAAAATTCTTTGTGCAGTGCTGAGTGCACTAAAGTTTCTGCTAAATACAGTAGTTTCTTGCATGTGGTTCGACTTTTGCGGACTTGTTCTTTCGCGGTTTTTCAACGCTTGTCAATTTGAATAATAATCAGGTGATTGGGATGATACGGGATAAAAAAAATGAACAAAAAAAAGAAATAAAATACTTCGGACGGGTGCCGCCATTTTGTAGTTTTCTTTCGATAAGCCTTCACTGTAAGGCCAGTCAAAAGAACTGCACTACCCAGAAGCCAACAGCACTTCCAGCTTCTGCTTTCAGCCAAAATGGAGGGAAAGTTTTGCAACGCAAATCTACGGTACGCTATTAATCTCACAGAACTGGAAGGAAAGTCACAAATAGTCCTGAAGCTCAGACATCCACACCCACATCAACCTGGATGGGGCGGTGGGCTTCGTCACTGCAGGCTAGGTCTGCAGAACCGGAATGGAGCCGGACCGTCGAGCTGCCGTTCTGCAGAGCTGGTGAGTAAAATTTTGCGGTACTCTACGGTACATATACTTATGTTGTTAACAAATATGTATGTTTCGGAGTTTAGAACATTGTTAAGAATATTGCAAGAGTGTAGGTTTATAAAGCCTTTAAATATGAATAAATACTATAATACATATAGCCTTCCTATACAAAATGGATTCCAATATAAAAAATAAACCATCCAGATGACCTGACTGAACACTGTTGGATTTTTACCTGGATTATTGAGCATGAACTTTGGTATAGCTTTCCTACTTTGCGGTTTTTCACCAATTGCGGAGGTGTGTGGAACGTAACCCCCGCGTTGATTGAGGGACTACTGTACATGTATTTGGAAAAAAAATAATAATAATTTACCCCTTCCCAGCTTCTTACCTCATCTAGCATGAACAACATATTCTCAGTCTATGGAGCCACTGGTGAAGACATTTTAATTGGTGCATAGCTCCACATCAGTGGCTGTCTGTGCGACACCGGCCTGCCAGATTTAAATGTTCCTTTACTTGACAACACACTCACACAGACACACATCCTGCCAGTCATAATGCTGGACAGAATGAGTCTGTGGAGAACAGAGACTGGTCAGTGCTCTGTTACCTCCGGCGTGTTGGATCCACAGCCAGTCCATTGTGCTGAAATTCAGCCACAATAGCTCAGTATCTTCCCCGAGCAGACCCCTTATCATGGCCCTGAAATGACTCGTCTCTGAGGACGCCCACAACACAGACGCTTTGGATGTGAATGAGCACAGCTCGAGGTGAGGGAGCAGAGCAGTCTGGTCCTTTTGTACCACGCGTGACAAACTGGCTCCCAAACTCCTCATTTTCACTGCATCTTTAAAAGAACATTGTAATTTGTGACCTAAGTGCCTGTAACACTGCACATTTGTTTTTGTGTTTTTAACATTGCTTAGTGATTTTACTGAGGAAAACGAATTAAACTATGTACAAGTACAAAAAAACTACTTTCACAATACTTTACACATTCAGTTGCTTATACAGTACTGTATACATTTTTTTTTTTGACTGTAAGCTCTGAGTGGTAAACAACTGTCAGCTCATAATTTTTTCACGACACGATGGTGCCTAAAATAGAACTGTGCCAGTTATCAATNATAATATATATTTTTTTTTTATTGACTGTAAGCTCTGTGTGGTAAACAACTGTCAGCTCATAATTTTTTCACGACACGATGGTGCCTAAAATAGAACTGTGCCAGTTATCAATCACTGCTGACACTGGGAGTGTCAATCGAGCGAACGCTGTAGTGATAAATTGCATTTCTAAACACATCAGACAAAGCCAGAGGTTGTCATTTTCAAATTTCATGTGCAGCAAATTGCCAACACAAATATCCATTCAGGCAGTTCATTCAGGCATTACAAAAAAAAGCACATTTATCTGCATTCTGAATATTTCACTTGGATACCAAAAAAACAAGTGTTATTTCTTAAGGGATGTATCCTTTAAAAATATTTTAAGGAATGCCTCGTTAAAAACAAGAGCTCAAGTAATGATTTATGAACTGAAAATAGGAGAGAAGACCTCCTGTTCATACGCATGTTGCTCTGTGGTTTGATTGGAAGGCCTTCCCGTGTAAGGAAAATGCTGCTGCGCTTCTGGGTAAAATGTTTCCCTTTATTCTCTCTGATCTCGTTAAAAGCTTACTCACATGGTCGAGTTGGAGTTTGGGATTCACCGCGTATGCTCGCAGAGCTTTACCAAACAGCGTTCAGGCAAGCGTCCATAGCCTTCTTCCCCACTTCATGAATTGTAAAACGTTTTTGCCTGACTTGCTCACAGCAGAGTATCTAACAGTCAGAGCAATACAAAATTGTCCTTTGATCAACAGCGCGGCCTCTGCACATCCAGTGGCAATTTCAAATGTGGAACAACACCGGCATATAAGTCAGCTTTGCACATTACCTTTTTATTTACAGTCGGCAATAAAGCATATGAAATCTACTTCATGCTACAGAGTTGATGGATTCTACAACTAGATGCTACAGGAATCATCGGGCAGGGAACAAGTGCCACAAACACCTCATCAGATGAAAAGTAATCGAACAACTCTGTATCACTTGGCCGCCTGCTCACAACGTTCATAACACCAGCTGAGGGATGCTGCACAACATCAAACTGTGAGTTTTATAAAACACCTCAATCCACAGAGGCAGATATAAACAGGGCTTCAGTAAATAGAGATGACCCATGAAGGTTGCCATGACTCACACTCGCCGACTGATAAATGCTCCATAAAGACTCAAAGTACCTCATGACAATGTGACACAACGCCATCGTCATGACTTGAAAATATATCAAGCTGGTAAATTCATTCAACATAAAGCTGAACAGTTATGTTACTGCAAAAGCCTCAAAGTCACAATTACATGTATGACAAATAGAGACACTGCATTTCCTGCAAAAATGCAGTGTGAATGCTTATTGTTTAAGATTTTGCAGAAAATAAGCTGAAATTAGCAACAACAACAAAAATAGCTCAAATTAGCAAACTACAGCTGAAAAGTAGCTGCAAAGGCACAGAAGTATAAAATTTGCAGAAAAAAGCTGAAAGGTGCAGAAAGATGTTAGATAGGCTGAAATTACAGGTAGCAGAAATTACTACAAAAAACTTCAATTTATATGAAAACATCTGAAATTAGCTAATTCATTCAACCTTTATTTAGGCAGGTTAATCCCATTGAGCCTCGAGGACTCATTTGCTAAAACGGTACATGAAAAGTTAGAACAAGCAGTAGCAGAATAAATCAGAAAGAACAGATGTTTGCCCAATCAGGCTGAAAGCAGCAGAAATTAGCACAAAATTTGGAAAATATCTGAAAAAAGCAGAAATTAGCAAAATAACAGCCAAATAGAAGCTAAAAAAAGCCAGAAAAAAGCTTAAATTACTGAAAGGAAGTGGAGAGAGCATAATTGTGACCAATAATGCTGAAAGAAGCAGAAATTAGCACAAAAAGTGGAAATCGTGAAAAAAATCTGACATTTGCAAAAAAAGAGCTGAACATGAGCTAAAAATGTAGAAATAAGCTGAAATTACAAGAAGGAAGTAGAAGGAAGTAGAGAGAGAGCACATTTTTGCAGAATTAGGCTGAAAAAAGTTTAGATGAGTGCAGAACATAGAATTAACTGAAAAAGTTCAAACTAGCATAAAAACAGCTAAATACCCGGTAGTAGCTGAAATAGCAGATAAAACTGAAACTTGCAGGAATAAGCTGAAAGGAGCATAACAAGCTAAAAATTAGCATTAGAAGTAGTACAAAAATGTTCTAGTTAGCAGAATAAAGCAGAAAGCAGCACAAAAAAACTGAAAAATCAATTGAAATTTGGTGAAAGTAGCTGGATTTAAATTTGCAAAAGGGAGCTGAAAGAAGCTGAACGAGAACAAAATGTTAAAGGAGAAGTAAAAGGTTGTAAACAGATCTAAAGATTTGAAGGATGGAAAATGAGCTCAATTAATTTCCTATGAGGAAAAGAAGTGGCAGAAAAGGCTAAATATTTCAGAAAGCTAAAGTTACAACAATACCAAAAGTCATAGCACCCTTCTCCTGAAAGAGCACATTTAATCAGCATTCACACGATTAATTCTCATTTAATTTAGTTTATCCTGGAGTTTGACCCTGGTAATTAGTGACAAACACTTTATGGGATCATAACACATAAAAGTGATGGCAACATAATATTAGTAACGCAACATTTTCACTTGATAATCAGTTCAAACTTGACACCAAGGCCGAGCAGAATGGAACAAGTAGTTCTGCTAATAACACACAAGTGTTTATTTTTCCCACTAGACATAAAAAAAGAAAAAGAAAAAAAAGAAAGAGTCCTGCGTGAACATAGCTCTTCATCAAACAGCTTATCTATTTATATATTACATATTTTTATTCATATTAGACCAATACATGATCTAGATATAATATAAAATTATAACTAACACCCAAGGCTAAAACTGGAGGTCATTGCTATGTTATGTTTTTTTTAAGACAAGTTTGTGTATCATTTTTACTGAACCATACGTGGTGGTTTAAATCAAATCATCTCATGAAACTATAGTGACTGCAGCCTTGAATCCTTAGCATACATAAATAAAGTATATAGTATTGGGCAGCACGGTGGCACAACTGGTAGAGCTGCTGCCTCTCAGCGAGAAGGTTGCCGGTTCAAATCCCGGTCCGGGGCCTTTCTGGGTGGAGTTTGCATGTTCTCCCCGTGCATGCGTGGGTTTCCTCCGGGTACTCCGGTTTCCTCCCACAGACCAAAAAACATGCTTGTTAGGCTGATTGGTGACTCTAAATTGACCCTAGGTGTGAGTGTGAGAGTGGATGGTTGTTTGGTGTGAGTGAGACAGGTCCCTCTTGTAAATGAGTCCCCGTGACTCAACGAGGCTAGCCTGTATAAATAAAGGTTGAATGAAGAATATAAACAAGAAAAACACAAACAAGCTGCTATTCCTTCAGCTGTTATGTGATATTGTTGTAGCTCTTATAGCACTCTCCAGCAAACACCAACAGTCAACAGATCGGTCCATTACAGCCTGATTAGTCTCAGACTTCTTTCCAATTTGAGAAGCAGCAGGTCTCAATTTGCTGATCAAGCATTCCAGGCGGACACAATATCTGTCTGATACAAAGATGCCTGACAATTAAAGTTCTGTGTTTTAGCTCTGCTCCAATATTTTCCACTTAAAGGAAATGAACTAAAGTGCAAAACCGACAATTCCTTCTCAAATGGACAAGTGACTGGCACGATTTGATGTCAGACATGTATCACATTGGTTCGGCTTACCTCATCTGGGTTGTCTTCAATCCACTTCTTTACGGTGTTCAGAGCAACATCTGCTGCGGGCTCATTAGGATAGCCTGAGGAAAGAAAAATGCTGTAAATGCACGTCTTTTTCAGCATACAGATGCTAAAGTAGAAAACAAACAAACAAAAAAACAGACAAGCATGTAGCCAAACTAAGACGGCTACAGGAAACTGTAGTTCTCAGGAATCAATTAAAAGCCTGCTTGTCTCAGGTGAACGAGACCAAATGTCTTGATCAACTGCTGCAAACATGTTGTCAAATGCACGGAGATGTGAAAACACAGAGACACGTGCAGTTACAAGCTGTATACACATCAGCAATAACACCCTCACTCATTACCACCTCAAGCAGAACTGATTAATGGTTTGTCTTTATGGTGGAACATTACACATAGATGTGTGATTATGCACACTATTCTACCAGCTTGGCGAACTGAACATGTAATAAAGACAGTGCAGCAAAGACACGGCACACATATTAACAGTTGTGCCAGCAGAGGAACCGTAACGCTGTGCTAATACGATGTGTGCACAGGAAAAGAAAGCCTGTTATTTGATTATTTTCTAATTAGGCCAGGAAAAGGAAGACTGCTAGATGCTGATCTTAAAATCATTTGCTGCCACTAAAGATAACTTCTTCACAAGAGCAAACACTTGCAGTGAGATATTGACTTAAAACCCTTTGGGGGCAGCTTTACCACAGTATAGAGTAAATATGCCACTGCCAAAAGAGTTGAGGATCTGATGTAGGGGTGAGTTTCAGTTGTCTGAGTGATTTAATTATACACCCTGGAAAAAATAAAATAAAAATCATCACCTGGATTTATCCAAGCAAATAACCAAAAGCCTCACGTTGGAGTATTTCTGCAGATTATTAAATTTCAGCTAAAAATAGATGAAACAGATGCAGAAGGACGAAGTTGCTGTTCCTGAATCATCAGAATCAAGAAAACAAAACAGCTAAAAAGAGTGTTATAACTAATAAAACTGTGATGAAAGCTTTTCAGCAAAACTAAATTAATAAAAAACAAATAAATCCTGTTCTGAAATACATTTTTGTAAAATAAAATAAAAATTCACAGTAGAATGTAAAGCAATGTTCATAATGGTAAAAAATAAATAGTACTTAAAATTAATTAATTAATTCAACCTTTCTGTACATGTTAGTCTCATTGAGTCACACGGACTCATTGTCAAGTGAAACTGGTTTAAAAAAACAAAACATATGAGGTACACACAACAATAAACAGTCATAAAAAGCATATGAAATGAAAGGCAAATAGAAGTAGTGATATAAAACAAAATTTAAAAAACTACATTATGAAACAGGTAAAATACTGAAAACATGTCTGCGTTGATTTTTGCATTTAATTTAAAAAAAATTAATCCCTTCGAGAGATCGAAGTGGACAGCTTCAGATCTTTTCGCAAGGTGTTCCAGGTTATAGGAGCAGAATAAGAAAAGGCTCTTTTGCCAAATTCAGTCCACACTGAGGGTACACTGCAGGTAATGATGTCTTGGGAGTGCATGCTGTAGCTGCACAGACAAAGTGACATGTAGGAAGAGATACAAGACAGCAGACCAAGGAGTGATTTAAAGAAGAAAATGTACCAGTGTGAGAGTCTGTGTGAAGTTAATGATGATCAAATGACCAGTGAATACAGGGTGCAGTGATGGGTTACAGCCAGATATGAATCTTAGCGTGCCATGGTAGACAGCATCCAACATCTGCACGGTGCTTGCAGGAGCATTCGTGCAAATATTGTCACCATAGTCAATGGCCGGAAGGAAAGTAGCAGTTACAAGGCATTTCCTAGCATTCAGAGTTAAACCAGATCTATTTCTGAAAAATAAACCCACTTTTAATTTCACATTTTTTATCAAGTTTTCAACATGAGGCTTAAAAGAGAGATGCGTATATACCAAGATTCCCAAGTAAGAAGTACGGTAGGTAAGACAGAAGGAAGGACTGCTGGTACCAGCTTCCTGTTTGAAAACAACATCCCATTTTTTTCTTTTTTCCCAGCATTTACCAGTTTGAGATGGAACAAGTCTGACTGAATGTTGTTGAATGCAGACTGTAAAAGCTGGAAAACCTTAGCAAGTGATTTAGCTCAACAATAAACAACTGTATCGTCGGCATAGAGATATAAGGATGTGTCAGGAATGAGCTGACCTACATTACTTATGTAGATTGTAAAGAGAGTAGGTCCTAAGACTTGTGGTGCACCATTGTTGACAGCTACATGACTGGAAGAAGTACCATTGTGTTGAACACATTCAAAATATTTTGGGGCAGTGCAAAATAGAGTTGATGTACTTAGAGCAAAGGTGGGCGCAGACCGCTAAGGAGCGCTAAAGCGCTAATCCGCTTACAGTGGACCTAAACTTTTTGTCAGCATTTTTGTGGATTGACTAACTTTTATAATTCATAAGCGGATTTGTGCTATTTTTATTTAAAATGCAGTACCGCTAATAACTAATTATCTATCAGTAAAAACCAATAAACTTATTTACAAGCTCTTATGCTGCTTGTTTTACCTTTTTCCCCACCATAAAGAGCAGAGAGGAGGAAGGGTTGGAGGGGGGAGGGGGGCAGAGCGGAGAACAGACTCGGATCTACCATGTAGGTAAATGATGCCGTTGCCTGGGGATCCCATCAGCATGGGGCCCCGCCGCGCCCCGGCCAGTCACCTACATCCCTAACATTGATCCTGCTTGTTAATGTACATTTAACATAAAAATAATTATAGTTACGATGAAAACGATCATTAAATACGCAATAAAAAAACGGTCGATTTCTTTATCCCCCTACTAAAAATGGACTATTCCATCTTGACATCTTCCGGGTCAGAGGTGAACTCAGGGGCTAATTCTGTGGCTAGCTGGCTGCGCTCGGTCTCTTCATAAATCCGCAGAGAACCCCGCTGTTTCAAGCCAAATTAACGTGGCCGGATGATTTTATTGTGTGTTTTGTGTTGACCATTCGACGGTGAGTCGTTATTTTTATGTATTTTAGTTACTTTTCATTAAATCTGTTGACTACCTATAGACGCTAACTCTGTGTCCAGCTGGTTGGTTGTGCTGGGTTTCTTGGATAAATCCGCAGAGAACCCCGCTGTTTCAAGCCAAATTAACGTGGCCGGATGATTTTATTGTGTGTTTTGTGTCGACCATTCGACGGTGAGTCGTTATTTTTATGTATTTTAGTTACTTTTCATTAAATCTGTTGACTACCTATAGACGCTAACTCTGTGTCCAGCTGGTTGGTTGTGCTGGGTTTCTTGGATAAATCCGCAGAGAACCCCGCTGTTTCAAGCCAAATTAACGTGGCCGGAGTATTTTATTGTGTGTTTTGTGTCGACCATTCGACGGTGAGTCGTTAGTTTTATGTATTTGGGTTACTTTTATGTATAAATGCGGTGGCGACACACCCGTGTATTTGAGATTTAAAAGTGGTTTTAGGGATTAAAAGTTCATTCTATTTTTTGTTAATTTCGTGGCCGAATAGAATATATGTACGTAAAGTATTAAATAAATCCTTTGATTTTTGTAATTTCATCCTTTTAGGATCATTTTTGTTACTTTTCAGTTGGCAGTGTAGTGCAAATTTTGCATAACGCTGCCGGCTATATATAAATATATATATATATATATATATATATATAAATATATAAATATATATATA
>JBBPBX010041761.1:9099-28709 GCA_038048925.1 Garcialebias charrua | reverse complement strand
TTTTTCAAGTGGTTTTACTATTAAAAAACAACATTGAAAACATCTAATTTATTTTCCATTTTAAGACTAATGATTTTAGGAAGCTGTAACATTATGCCAAAGGGGGCCAAGAACAAGACTTCAACCCGGGGGTTCAGAATTTGTAGCTCCGCCCCTGAAAACAATACATAGCGGAAGTGTTTGTCCTAAATATTTAACATTATTACCTTGTCCTGGAGGATTAGCAGCCATGAAAGAAAAAGTTGGGAACGTCCAGCTGACGCACGGTGATGGTGGTTAAACGTGTTTCTATCACAGATAGGTCAGGTAACAGCTGTAAAGTACTTCTCGTCTGTAAATATTAGGTGAAAGTTGAACAAAACTAGAAGACAATATTTGTTCCTAGACTCTTATTTCAGTGAAGCTGAGTGTTTAAAATAACCCTAAATCCCCCTGCTGTGTTCATTTGGTCAGCAGCCTTCAGCCGCAGACATTTTTTTAAATAGATGGGTGTAAAGAGGAGGAAGAGGTATCACTCTGCTGCTATTTTTGTTTCTCAAACGGTCAGCACTGGTACTGCAATGTACAGTATCTGTCAGGAAGATAACGACCTGCGTGCAAGTAATAATAAATAAAGAAACAAAACAACAGCATAAAAACCCTGGAGAACCAAACTCACAAATGGCGTACAGTATTTACCGGGTAAATTAATGTCTTTACAAATAACTCACATAATACAGGTAGTCCCCGATTTACGAGCGAGATCCGTTACAACGAGGCGCTCGTAAACCGGAAATCTCGTAATTTGGAACGGCCGCCATTTCTCTCGTAAATCCGGAATTTCGCTCGTAAATTGGAACGGTTTTCGCTAGCGCGACTACAAACACTCTATTTTCATCCAAAAACTGCTTATGAGTGCATAAAAATGATCGGAAACGTGTGTCCATATGCTTAGCTAACTAACTGTGGTGAAAAAACACATGAAAACTCAGTATTTTTTTCGTTTTTTCCAAAAATTCGCAGCTCGTAAGTCTGGAACCTCGCAGATCAGAGCGCTCGTAAATCGGGGACTACCTGTAATGTGTTATGTATTCATCATCGTGTTTTTCCAATCAGATGGGGCCCGGACACGCCCATTTTCCTATCGTCCAATCAGATGTGGCCCTCCAGACATATAAAAAAATGATTTTTTTTTTATTATTATTTCTTAATGTTTTATTTATTTATTTAATTTTGAACATTTTGGTGTTCCATACTTTTGTGCTTGCAAAAGTACGCTGTTTAATCTTTTTTTCTTCTTGGAACTCGGTTGTAATTTGATATTTTGTCTGGCAAAATTCTTGATTCATAAACAGAGAGTGCTGAGATCATCCCCAGTTTTTAACTTAAAAAATAAATAAATAATCTGAATTCCAATTATATTTGAAATCTCTGAAATATATATTGAAACATATGAAGACCTGTATGAAATGTTAATGGAATTGCCCATGCATGCTAATCCTAATCCTAAAATATATACTCTCTTGTTCTAGTTTTTTTTTTAAAACATTTATTAATTTAAAAAACAAAACGGTTATATACACAATAAAATATACAATCATAAATAAAATGAAAGGCAGCAGAAAGATGAAAAAAATCTTATATCTGCCCTTTTTTACCCAAAATAATTTCAAACAATAATAATCTTCATATATCAAAACAAACAACTCTTTCTCGGGTGTCAGTTCATACAAATACACATCAAGCCACTTCATATCTTTCTAACAAACCAACTTTGATCCTTGTCTTGAACACAGACATTGACCTGGCATGTTTAATATCACTCTCCAAATCATTCCATAACCTAATTCCTTGAAGTGAGGTAGACTGTTCTTTCAGACTAGTTTGAAATTTAGGTTTCACAAAAATGTCCATCCTCTTAAGATTATAACAGCTCTCTCTCTTTCAACAAAAAATAATTGGATATTTAAAGGTAATGTATTATTCTGAGCCCTATACATAACTGATAAAATATTATAATCTACCAAATCATGGAACTTCAATAACTTCAGTTGATAAAATAATGTGCTTGATGGGTGACTGAAATGCTTCCTGATAATAATTCTTACAGCTGGTGAAGATTCGCAGTCATCCAGGACATGATAAAAAAAAAAAACATTCAATACAACAACTGGGCTTTCTCAATTCAAAGAGCAGAGAGTGGGGGTCAGGTTTCAAAGGCTGAGATAAGATACACACATACCTAGAAGGATTTTCAACAAACACAACATCCCAGTATATTTCAAACCCAGCAGGACTCTCAGACAGAGGCTGGTGCACCCTAAGGACAAAACCCCCACACACAAACAGAGTGGTGTAGTTTATGCAGTCCAGTGCAGCGAGGACTGTCCAGACCTCTACATTGGGGAAACTAAACAGCCTCTTCACAGAAGAATGTCCCAACACAGGAGAGCCACCTCCTCTGGACAAAACTCAGCTGTTCACCTCCACCTCACGGACAAGGGACACTCTTTTGAGGACCAGAATGTGCACATTTTGGACCGAGAACACATGTGGTTTGAGAGAGGTGTGAAGGTTTATGTTAAAAGAGAAAAACCTTCTCTTCACAGAGGAGGATGTCTCAGATTCCAACTTTCAAAAACGTATAATGCAGCTTTAGGTCTGATTCCCAGACGATGTTCACTTGATGGGAACAGAGGAGCCTCATCTGTGAATTAGACTAACAAAGACCCTACTGTTAAGGTGTGAGGTGTGATTTGTCAATCTATATATAGGTGTGTGTGTATCTTATCTCAGCCTTTAAAACCTGATCCCCACTCTCTGCTCTTTGAATTGAGAAAGCTCCTCAGATGAGAAGCGAAACGTCTTCTGTTACAAATAAAGTCCAGTTGTTTCTGTATTGAACGTTTTTTTTGGAATTCTTACAGCTCTTTTCTGTAAAACAAAAATAGGATTTATAATCGTTTTGCACTTTTCCCCAAACATCAATACAATAAATTAAGTGCGGAACAATGATTGTGTTATACAATAGAGCTTCATCATTCATTTGAACTTATTATTCTTTTAATCAGTTTTGCTTTTTTTTTTTTTCCGAACTAGGAAAAAGAGCGTTCAGCTTCGTCGTCCCCTCAGCCTGGAACAACTTACAGACCTGAATCTATCAACACTCATATCTCTCCTAGATCCTTCATGTCAACCATATTAGATAATGTCATCAAGAAACGTGACCATTGCAGATGTTTCTAACCATACTACTTATCCAATATACATGTCATTGTTGATTTTTTTAACTGTATCTACTCAACCGATGTCTGTCTGCTTGTTATATATATAATGTCTATAGAAGTCTGTCTTATCCTGTTGGTTTTGAACTGTCAACATCTATTTATTGTAATTGTAGTTTTCTTTATTTTCTTTTTTGATAAATGCAAATGCTTATTGTCAATTATCATGTGACGTGTGCTGCTGACCACTTGACCAGGTCACCCTTGTAAAAGAGATCTCGATCTCAACGGGCTCTACCTGGTAAAATAAAGGTGATTGATTGTTTGAATGATGCTAGGAGCTATGCTGTCAGGGGCTTCATGCCTCTAGTAGGATCACCCAAGGCAGACAGTTCCTAGGTGAGGGACCAGACAAAGTACAGCCCAGAGACACCTACGATGAGGAAAATAAATGGAAAATGTTTTCCCTCGCCCGCACGTGGCTCACCGGGGCCTCACTCTGGAGCTGTGTCTGGAGGTGGTGCACCATGGTGAGTGCCTGGTGGCCGGGCTTTTACCGATGGAGCTCGGCCGGGCATAGCCCGAAGAGGAGATGTGGGCCCCCCTTCTCATGGGCTCACCATCTGTGGTAGGGGCCAAAGGGGTCAGGTGCAATGTGGGATGGGTTGTAGCCGAGGGCGGGGACCCTGGTTGTATGATCCTCGGCTACAGAAGCTGGCTATTGGGATGGTTTTGCTAGTTTTTTGATACTTTGTTAAAAAAAAAAAAAAAAATTCTCTCTGTTGTTTTTTTCTCTCTTTTGTTTTCTATTGTTTATTGTTTATTGTTTAAGGAAATTCTACCATTGCTGTTCATCGTTCTTTAGTTTTAGCAGGTCGCTTTCGTAAATGAGCCCATGAGGCTCAATAAGATTTACCTGACTAAATAAAGGTTGAATTAATGTGGAATGTCACCTCTTTGGTGGGGAAGGAGCCTGAGCTGGTGTATGAGGTTGAGAGGTTCCGGCTAGAAATAGTCAGACTTACCTTGACGCATGGCTCTGGCTCTGGAACCAGTTTCCTTGAGAGGGGTTGGACACTGTTCCACTCTGGAGCCCTGGTGAGAGGCGCAGAGCAGGAGTGGGCATACTTGTTGACCCCATCTTGGTGCCTGTACGTTGGGGTTCACCCCAGTGAATGAGAGGGTAGCCTCCCTGAACCTGTGTGTGGGAGGATGGGTTCTGGCTGTTGTTTGTGCTTATGCGTCAAACAGCAGTTCAGATTATCCACTTTTCTTGGAGTTCTTGGAAAGGGTACTACAGAGTGCACCTCCTGGAGACTCCCTTGTTATGCTAGGGGACTTCAGCACTCATGTGGGCAATGACAATGAGACCTGGCGAGATGTGGTTGAGAGGAATGCCCCCCCTGATCTGAACCCGAGTGGTGTTCTGTTAATGGACTTCTGTGCTCGTCATGGATTGTCCATAATGGACACTACATCCAAGCATAAGGATGTCCATATGTGCTCTTGGCACCAGGACACTTAGGCCATACTTCGATGATCAACTTTGTTGTCGTCTCATCTGATCTGCGGCTGCATGTCTTGGACACTCGGATGAAGAGAGGGGCAGAGCTGTCCACTGACCACTACCTGGTGATGAGTTGGCTCCGATTGTGGGGGACAGTGGTGGGCACAAACCCACTAAAGCGCTAATCCGCTAATAGTGGACCTAAACAATTTGTTAGCGCTATAGCGGATTTACTAATTTTTATAATTCATAAGCGGATTTGCGCTACTGTATTTCTATTTAAAATGCAGTACCGCTAATAACTAATTATCTATTAGTAAAAATGAAAAAAACGTATTTACGGGCTCTTAAATCAACTGGACGACTGCTCACGGACCACATCCGGTCAGCGTCGGATGTGGTCCGAGAGCAGTCGTCCGGTTGATTTAAGAGCGGGGGGCCCACCTGTTATGCGTCACCGCTACGTGACGCGTCAGCGCCTCATTTGCCCTGCTCAAAATGGCTGCCTGCCACAGAAGCGAGCCCGCACAAAGACTTACTTTGCAAGAAAACACGGTAAAAACAATTATTTCTTTGCTGAGAAAAAATATATTTCTTAGCTGACTTTATAGCATAAGGGTTCCTGAGCTTAACCGTTTCACGAAATGGTCAAATCTGCTGGATTAAAAAAAGTAGTTCGCCATTTCATGCGCGCGGTTGGGACTGCTTTATTTCTTTAAATTTAGCTAAATAAACGCTTAAAAATATATATTTCTTAGCTGACTTTATAGCACAAGGGTTCCTGAGCTTAATTGTTTCATGAAATGGTCAAATCTGCTGGATTAAAAAAAGTAGTTCGCCATTTGCACTTTAGCGCTTTTAAAATTAGCTTCCATGAGTTTTCCTAAGACATAAGCGCTTTTGAAACTGCGGACCTAAATAAATTAATAAGCGCTTTAGAAATAGCGGAACTAATTTTTGGATTAGCGCTGCCCAGCACTGGTGGGGGAGGATGCCGGTCAGACCTGGTAGACCCAAACATATTGTAAGGGTCTGCTGGTGATGTCTGGCAGAATCTTGCGTGAGACGGAGCTTTAACTCCCACGTCCGGGAGAGATTCAAACATGATCCAGGGGAGTTGTTTGAGTCAGAGTGGACCATGTTCCGCATCTCTAATGTTGAGGTGGCTTATCGGAGATGTGGCCGCAAGGTTGCCGTGCCTATCACGGCAGTAATCCTCAAACCCGGTGGTGGACACCGGCAGTGAGGGATGCTGCCAGGCTGAAGAAGGAGTCCCATTGGGCCTTTTTGGCCAGTGGGACCCCAGAATCAGCTGATGGGTACCAGCAGTCCAAGCAGCATGTGGCTTGGGTGGTTGCTGAGGCAAAAACTTTGGCATTGGAGGAGTTACGAGAGGCCATGGAGAATGACTTCCATATGGCTTTGAGGCGATTCTGGTCCACCATCCGGCATCTCAGGGGGGAAAGCGGTATGCCACCAACACTATTTATAGTGGGGGTGGTGTGCTACTGACCTCAACTCGGGATGTCGTGAGTTGGTGGGCAGAATACTTCGAAGACCTCTTCAATCCCACCGACACATCTTCCACTCAGGAAGCGGAGCCTGGGGACTTTGGATCAGGCTCTCCAATCTCTGATGCTGAGGTCACTAAGGTGGTTAAAAAGCTCCTCGATGGCAGGGCCCCAGGGGGGATGAGATTCGCACAGAGTTTCTTAAGGATCTAGATATTGTACGGTTGTGTTACTTACACGACTCTACAATATTGTGTGGACATCGGGGGCAGTTTCCCTGGATTGGCAGACTGAGGTAGTGGTCTCCCTATTCAAAAAGGGGGGTCGTGGAGTGTGTTCCAACTACAGGGGACTCACACCCTTAAGCCTCCCTGGTACAGTCTATTCGGGAGTTCTGGAGAGAAGGGTTCGTCGGATAGTCGAACCTTGGATTCACGAAGAGAAGTGCTGTTTTCGTCCTGGTCGTGGAACACTGGACTAGCTCTATACCCTCAGCTGGATCCTGGAGAGTGAGTGAGAGTTCGCCTAACCAGTCTACACGTGCTTTGTGGACTTTGAGAAGGCGTTCGACCATGTCCCTTGGGAAACAATGTGGGGTGTATTCTTGGAGTATGGGGTACCAGGCCATTTGATATGGGCTGTTTGGTCTTTGTACGACCGGTGTCAGAGCTTGGTTCACATTGCCAGCAGTAAGTCAGGCTCATTCCCAGTGAGAGTTGGACTCCTCCAAAGTTGCCCTTTGTCACTGATTCTGTTCATAACTTTTGTGTACAGAATTTCTAGGCGCAGCCAAGGTGTTGAGGGTATCCGTTCTGGTGGCCTTAGGATCACTTCTCTGTTTTTTGCAGATGATGTGGTCCTATTGGCTTCATCAGGTCGTGATCTACAGCTTTCACTGGAGCGGTTCACAGCCGAGTGTGACGTGGCCTGGATGAGGATCAGTTCCTCTAAATCCGAGGCCATGGTCTTGAGCCAGAAAAGGGTAGAGTGCCCTCTCCAGGTCAGGGAGGAGGTTCTGACCCAAGTGGAGGAGTTTAAGTATCTTGGGATCTTGTCCATGAATGAGAGAAAAATGGAATGAGAGATCGATAGGCGGATAGGTGCAGCGTCGGCAGTGAAGCGGGCACTGTAACGGTCTGTCGTGGTGAAAAGAGAGATGAGTCAAAAGGCTAAGCTCTCAATTTACCGGCCAATCTATGTTCCTGCCCTCATCTCTGGTCACAAGCTTTGTGTTATGACCGAAAGAACGAGATCACGGATACAGGTGGCCGAAATGAGTTTTCTCCGCAGGGTGTCTGGGCTCTCCCTTAGAGATAGGGTGAGAAGCTCTGTCATATGGGAAGAACTCAGAGTAGAGCCGTTGCTTCTTCATGTTGAGAGGAGCCAATTGAGGTGGCTCTGGCATCTGGTTAAGAAACATTCTGGAGGCCTCCCTGGTGAGGGGTTCTGGGCATTTTCCACAGGGAGGAGACCCAGATGAAGACCTATGACTATGTTTCTCAGGTGGCCTGAGAACACCTTGGGTTCCCTTTCGGTCGGTTCACTTCGGTGTAACACATAGGTATGGGGAATTGCGCCCCCACGCGTTCACCTGTGAAGTTTCTTTCATCACGCCTGTCAAGGCCAATGAGACTTCTGCATGAGCAGGAGACCCCGCCCTCCTGCTATAAAACATGCAGCACGTCTCATTTCCGTAATCTTATTGCACTTCACCTTGCTTCAACCTGACTCAACGTGGGACCCTTGTATGTGACTCAACTGTCCGATTGGAAGTGAGCTCGCTCCCTGCCCAGGGCCTCACTACAAGGCTTTTTTATCCTGCGTATGCTTAGTTTAGCTTGCTAATTAAGTTTTTCAAACGTTTAGCCCAGATAGCGTGCAAGTTTCGGTCACTTTTTCGACGACCTGTTTAGCCCAGCTAACTGGCCACGACGTACCTCCCTGTTTAGACCAGCTAACAAGGAGTTCCCTTTCAGTTTGGTCTCGGTGCAACATACTTGCTATGGGAATTGTGCCCCCACGCGATTACCTGAAGGAATACATTCACGCCTTTTACGGCAGGGGGTGTCACCCCGCGCCAGAGGTACCAACTTTTAGGTATTTAAGCGACTGATGCCCCTCCAACTTTCTCTTTTTTGCCCTTCACCTCGCAAAACCTAAACTATCTCTCTTTGCGGGACTTCTCTGCTACTCCATCGCTCAACCTGAGGTGAGCTCGCTCTTGCACAGATCGCACAGAGAATTTTTCCTTGCGTACTACTGGACTAGCGAAAGCTAGTCCAACACATTTCTATAACCTCAAAGTATTTTCTTCTCCTCTCTCTACAGGTTGCTTCGCTCGACGGCGTTGTAACTACGCCACAACCGTTATCCCGGCTAACATCCTAGCGGGCTAGCTAGCGAAAGTGACACGACGGAGGAGACACTTGAACAAAGAAGAAAAAGGATTCTGGAAGGACGCGCTCGCCTTATCTCGGACATGCCTCCGGAGAAAGGAAAGCGAAAGACAAAACTTCAAAGGAAAACCAGTGGGACGGCGAGCCCAACCTCGCGCGCCTGTCCCAGTGGCTGTGGATTTGCCTTCGCAGCGACGGACACCCATGAGGCCTATCCAGTCTGCCTGGGTATATTTCATGCAAGAAAAGCTCTGGACGCGCCGGATTCTTGCCCACACTGCAGCCAGATGCTGGATGCGGTGCTGCGGCATCGGGTGGACCTCGTGGCTAAGGCCATGGGAAGCTCAGCTGGTCCACAGGACCCAGACACCACGGAGACCCTCACTCCGACCCCGGAGCTCGAACACATGGCTCTACACGACAGCACGCGCGTCGAATGGGGCGACAGCCCTGACCCGCTTGCTCCCATGGTGGACCTAACAGTCGAGTTCGATACCAGAGACATGATGAATGAAGACGAGATCTCCATCTCAACCTCGGGCGAATTTTCAGCGGAGGAACCAGAACTCGAAATCGAGGATCCTGGAGAGGACCTCTCCAGGACCCCGGTACCTATGCTCCCTGAAACAGACTTCTCCATCCCTGCCCTGTTCGACCAGTGCCACAGAGCAGCGGACGCGCTGAACATCTCCTGGCTGGAACCCCCGCCTCGCCAACAGGTCACGAGACTGGCGGGGAACTATTTCTATTCAAAACAGCAGGTAGCAACGAGGCAAAGGATGCCCGTGTTCCCGGACTTCCTCATGGAACTAACCAGCACCTGGCCTCAGCCACGAGTGCCCATGCTCCTTCCTCTCTCACAATTCCTCAACGTGGAAGGCATGGATCAGGTGGGAATAGCCAACGCGCCTCAGATTGAGGACACACTGGCGTCCCACCTAGCTCCCAAGTCATCAGGAACAAAACCGACTCTCCCCAGCAAAGCTTGCAAAGCCTCGGCGTCGCTTCTCGAGAAGTGCTACAGAGCTCAAGGACTCGCGACACGCGCCATGAACGCGTCCGCGATGATGCAGGCTTATCTCGTGGAAAAACTCCAACAACTGCACGTAACCTCGGATAAGCAAGCTGCTGCCGACTTACTGGATGAAGCCCGCAGAGCAACAGATTTCGTTCTCCGTATGATGGGGACAGCTGCTGTGGCTCAGGGCCGAGGTATGGCGGAAGTGGTCATCGCAATCCGCCACCTGTGGATGACGCTGACAGATTTACCGGAGGGACAAAATATGCCTTTTCTCCACCACTCGATAGAGGCGGAGGGACTTTTTGGTCAGACTTTGGAGCGAATCCAGACCAAGTTGGACCAAAGGCGCAGGCAGGCTAAAGCTCTCAGGGTGGTTATCCTCGTCTGAGTTTCGTCCCCCCCAGAGAGCCTGCTGGAGGCAGACCTACACAGCCGCTGCACCGCTCGATGACACGTGCGCCACCGCAGAAGCGGCCAGCATACAAGGAGGAACCTCGGCAGAGACCCCCGCCGAGCCAACCTCGCTCTGAGCACGCATGGAACAAAAACAGGTTTGTCCCACACCAAGCGAGCAGGCATAGGGCCTCCTCGGAGAGCCGGGACACTCATCAAAAACATGCCTGATGAACCAGGTCCACGTTTACATTTTATACGACCTCCCGCCCACGCAGTAATGGGAATGTTCGCACCTTGTTCAGACTTTATTTGTAGCAAAGTACAAATGGCTGATAATTCTGTTGCATGCACAAACCATGTTCTCCCTGCTGTGAGTGACATTAAATCATGTATGTCGTTGCACAAAAGTACAAATAAAACTCATAAAACAGCACATCCCTGTTTTATTGACGATTAAAAAAAAACACACCAACACAAATAATGTCAACAATATGGGCCTCCCTGGCCTGTCAGTCGTCATAAAGGGTGGGGGGGCACATCCCCCTCCCTCACGGCTCATGGGGTGTCAGTCTATTCAATAAGCTCCAGTTGGGTGTCTCAGGACCTGTCTCCAGTGGACAGACCCAGAGGCGTCTGCGAACAGACCCTCCACCTTTCGCAAAGACAGGTGGGAGAGGGCACGTGTTCCAGCCCCCGCTCCATGGTGAGCAAGGGACCGGCCAATACACTAACCAGATGAACACGTGACATGTTCGCACCACAGGAGAGCACGTCGGATGCCCCAAGGCAGACACAAATTTCACACTCTCAAAACAGTGGCTATGATTACGTTACTATGTGTATAAACGGATCGGAGTCGAACCAGAATTTTCCTCCTGATTTTGAAAGGAAACTGGGCTCCTTATCAACAAATGATCTTAAGTTTGCCAGTCACAAAGGACCATCTCCACGTTCACACGTTACAGCTGCCCCTTTATTATTCATGAAGGACATGTAACGCTCGAGCGATAAAATATATAAAAGAGCAGCACGTGACTTTCCTCACAAAGCTGCATCGAACTTGCTCCCACATGACAGTTTCCCACTGGGTGAGACACCAATTGGAGTTAGGAGATCTGCTCATTTACAAAAACAGCTGCCCCTCAATCCAATAAATCCTATTTTGGAGGGAAATAATAGCTTTCCTGTTCCGACTCAATCTAATAAAACTAATAGACTTCATCTGTCTTCGAGGAGACTCAATCAGGGCAGTCTGTTAACACATCAACGTGGAGGCCCACTCCCCAACCTGGTTGACCCTCAAAGGTTCACACAGGAAGTCGCAGTCCAGCTGCTTAGGCCAGGAACTGGAATTAATTCCAGCCTGTTAGCTGAAAAGGATAGGCTGATGGCTTCGGACCTACCAGAGAATGTGGTGAAAACCATACAAAATGCCCGTGCCGGGTCAACACAGTCTCTATACGCACAAAAGTGGCGTATCTTCGAAGCCTGGTGCTCAGAAAGAAATATCATTTCTTATGCTTGCGACTTGGCTCAACTACTAACTTTCCTTCTGGATTTACTGGAAAAGGGTTGTTCTTATTCAACGATTAAAGTGTTCCTTGCAGCTATCTCTGCTTGTCACGAGGGCTGGGGACACAGGACTCCTGGAGCGTATCCAATCATAATGAGATATATGAAAGGTGTGCTTCGAACCAAGCCACCCAGCAGGACCTTCACCCCTGGTTGGGATCTTGGCCTGGTCTTGGGGGCTCTTTGCGACCCGCCATTCGAGCCTCTGAGCGAGATTAAGATAGATCTTCTATCTTATAATACTGCTCTTCTCCTGGCTCTGTGCTCGGCGAAACGCGTGGGTGACCTCCACGTTCTATCTGTACATCCGTTATGTACCATATTCACCCCTGACGGGTCAAAGGTCACTCTGATACCTAATCCCGCTTATTCATTCAACCTTTATTTAGTCAGGTAAATCTCATTGAGCCTCGAGGGCTCATTTACAAAAGCGACCTGCTACAAACTAAAGAATGATGAACAGCAATGGTAGAATTTCCTTAAACAACAAACAACAGAAAAAAAAAACGTAGGAGAGAAATAGAAAGTGAAATGCAAAGTATCAAAACTAGCAAAACACCACAAGGTAGATGTACAAAATCAAAAACAGGAACATATCTGCAATGGTTTTTGCCAGGTTTCCAAAAGATTTTTAAAACCATTTAGGGAGGTCAGGGCCGAGAGCTTCAAATTTTTTTGTAAGATATAATAATAATTATACTCCCAAGGTGTTGACCTTCAAACATAGGAGTCTAGACTTTGACCTCTCCTCCTTCCCACCTGCCCCCTTTCCTTACTCAGGAACAGGAGAGACTAAAGGCTCTATGCCCTGTGAGAACTTTACGCACTTACATACAGAGAACAGTCGAATGGAGGGAAACAAACCAACTGTTCGTCTGCTTTGCCGCACATGCTACAGGAAAGGCCCTATCAAGACAGCACCTCTCACATTGGATGACGGAGGCCATTAAAAGGGCGTACGGTAGCAAAGGTCAACAAGTTCCCCCTGGAGTGCATGCTCACTCAACTAGGGCTTGGCCACTTCCTGGTCATTGTTCAAGGGCATGCTAGTTGCAGACATTTGTGCTGCCGCGAACTGGAGCTCAATAAACACTTTGCAAAGTACTACAGTTTGGATGTTACTGCGTGTGATGTCACTCAGGCTGTTCTTTCTAATACACAATAGAAAATAGCTTTAAGATGCCTTCTGGTCAAAGGCAGGCGTTTACACTAACAGGCATTTTACTGAGCATTTCAAGGGCGTGAATGAATTACGTTCCCATAGCAAGTATGTTGCACCGAGAGACCAAACTGAAAGGGAACTGAAAGTTATGCACCATAACTCATGTTCCCTGAAGGAAGGGAACGAGGTGCAACATAGCTGGCCCTTTTCAATGCTGAAAGCTCGGTGAAGTGCAATTTTGGAGAAAGTTGGAGGGGCATCAGTCGCTTAAGTACCTAAAAGGCGGTACCTCTGGCGTGGAGTGCCGCCCCTTGCAGTAAAAGGTGTGAATGTATTCCTTCAGGTAATCGCGCGGGGGCGCAATTTCCATAGCAAATATGTTGCACCTCGTTCCCTTCCTTCAGGGAACATGAATTATGGTGCATAACTTTCAGATTCTTGAACAGCACAGTCGAAGAGGATGAATTTTCTGCTTTTATACCTATTCATTCATTCATTCATTCAACCTTTATTTAGTCAGGTAAATCTTTTGAACCTCATGGGCTCATTTACGAAAGCGACCTGCTAAAACTAAAGAACAATGAACAGCAATGGTAGAATTTCCTTAAACAATAAACAATAGAAAACAAAAGAGAAAAAAAACAAAAGAGAGAAATACTTTTTTTTTTTAACAAAGTATCAAAAAACTAGCAAAACATTATAAGGTAGATGTATAAAATCAAAGACAGGAACAAATCTGCATTGGTTTTTGCCAGGATTCCAACAGATTCTGAAAACCATTTAGAGAAGTCAAGGTCGAGAGCTTCAGATCTTTTTGTAAGATATTCCATGAAGCAGGAGCGGAGTAGGAGAAGGCCCTTTTTCCAAGTTCAGTCCTCACTGACGGAACACTGCAGGTAATCATGTCCTGAGAGCGCACACTGTAGCTGCACTCACGCAAAGACATGTAGGAGGAGATGTATGAGGGCAGCAGACCAAGAAGTGATTTAAAGATGAAGATGTACCAGTGGAAGAGTCTGCGTGAGGTTAATGATGTCCAGTTAACCAGTGAATACAGGGTGCAGTGGTGGGTACGATAATCACAGCCAGTTATGAATCTTAGTGCACCATGATAGACAACATCCAACATCCGCAGGGTGCTTGTAGGAGCATTCATGTAGAGAATGTCACCGTAATCAATGGAGGGAAGGAAAGTCACAGATACAAGGCGTTTCCTAACATTCAGTGTTAGACATGATCTGTTTCTGAAAAAGAAACCCAGTTTAACTTTCAGTTTCTTCACTAGGTTTTCCACGTGGAGTTTAAAAGAGAGATGTGAATCGATCAGGATACCCAGATATTTATAGGAATCAACAAACTCAATAGGGACACCATTTGAAGATAAAATCAGAGGAGGATCTGCTGGAACCGCCTTCCTATTTGAAAAAAACATCCCTTTTGTTTTATCAGCATTTAGGACAAGTTTGAGACGGAACAAATCTGACTGGATGATGTCAAAAGCGGATTGCAGTAACTGGAAAGCCTTAGCTACTGTTTTAGCTCGGCAGTAAACAACTGTATCATCAGCATAGAAATGTAAGGATGCATCAGGGATGCAGTGACCTACATTAGCTATGTAGATTGTAAAGAGAGTGGGTCCTAAAACTGAGCCTTGTGGTACACCATTTTTAACTGTTAAATAGCTGGAAGAAGTACCGTTATGTTGAACACATTGCCTCCGATTGGAAAGATAGTTAGAAAACCAACCGATGGTGTGATCAGAGAAACCGATTTCTGAGAGCTTATGACACAGGATGTTATGATCCACAGTGTCAAAAGCTTTAGACAGGTCTAAGAAAAGTGCAGCACAATAGTCCTTAGCATCCAATGCTTCAACAACATCATTCAGAACCTTCAGAGAAGCAGTTGTTGTGCTATTAAGCCTAGCTAACGGGTAATTTTTCATGCTTCCTCTCCGGATAGCTGACATGAAACCGGAGAAGAGCAAGAAGAAGTTGAAGGCCCCTAGCAAGTATAGCAGGCCGGGAAGCCCTGGTCACGTCCATTTCCAAGCGCATGTGGATTCTTCATTTCAGAAGCGGACACCCACGAAGCTTGCCCAATGTGTCTCGGCATGTTGCACGCTAAGGCGGCACTAGCCAACCCGGAGTCGTGCATGCACTGTGGCCGACTCCGACAAACGACACGTGAGAAACACGTGGAGTTCCTGACGAAGACTTTGGGGAACTCGAGCATAGCAAAGAACCCACTACTGTCCAAGGCTCTGAGGCCAACGACGGAGCTAGAGTTTGACGAAATGGAAGACATCGTGGCGTTGTCCTGAGACGAGCAGATGGACCTCCTCCAAACGGATGTTAACGAAAGCACAAGAGTCAAATACGACGATAAGGACATGTTGCTGTCGGATGAGATCTCTTTAACGGCCTCTGGCAAAATCTCAGACGACGAAGCGGAGCAAGGCGTCGAAGAGGAGGCAGAGGACTTGTCACACGAGGCTGTGGCGGCGCCCGTCAAAGCGGACACCTCCACCCTAGCCCTGTTCGACCTGTGCCGCAGAGCGGCCGAGTCTCTCAAGGTGCCGTGGCCCGCACCCCCACCTCAACAACTACAGATGAGGCTGGCGGGTAATTATTTCCTCCTGAGGCAACAAACCTCGGTGAGGCACAAACTACCGGTGTTCCCAGACTTTTTAATGGAACTCACACGGTCATGGTCGGC
Source organism: Garcialebias charrua (assembly GCA_038048925.1). Classification (NCBI taxonomy): domain Eukaryota; kingdom Metazoa; phylum Chordata; class Actinopteri; order Cyprinodontiformes; family Rivulidae; genus Garcialebias; species Garcialebias charrua. The sequence goes on along the minus strand of JBBPBX010041761.1, from coordinate 13,223 downwards.
ACCAAAGGCACAGCTGTCCCTTCCCCTCTCCCAGTTCCTGGACTTGGAGAACATAGAATCGGTGGGTCTGACTCACATTCCCCCCATGGATGAAACACTGGCGGCACACCTGGCACCCAAAACGTCGGCCAACAAGCCCACGCTACCCAGCAAACAATGTCGGTTCTCAGCGGCGCAGCTGGACAAGATTTACCACGCACAGTGCCTTGCGGCCCGCATGCTCAACACGGCCTCGATGCTGCAAGCATACCAGGCGGAAAAGCTGCAGGAACCGCAAGAAGCCACAACTTCTAAGAAAAAGGTGGCATAACCGCTCGAAGAGGCACGTAGGACAGCAGACTTTATCCTCTGCCTGTCAGGAACAGCAGCTATCGCTCTGGGCAAAAGCATGGCTGAAGTGGTTGTTGCTCAGCAACTTCTGTGGCTAACTCTCACCGAGCTCAGCAGGTGAGAGTTAATGGGGTCCTCTCTGATGTCCTTCTGTCCTCTACTGGTCCCGCTCAGGGCTGTGTTCTTTCACCTCTTTTATTTATTTTGTACACAAACAATTGTTGCAGCCATTTCCCTCAGCGTCATATTGACAAGTTTGCTGATGACTCGGTCATCTTGTCCCTTCTGAGCAGTGATGACCCAGACCCCGGGCCTGTGATTGGGGACTTCACAGAATGGTGTGAGTCTTCCTTTTTAAAACTAAATGTTTCTAAGACAAAGGAGATGATCATTGATTTCAGGAAAAATTCTTCAGTAACAGCTCCCGTGGTCATTAACCGTGAAGCTGTGGAGGTAGTGCATTAACACTAATTTGACTAAGGCTGCGCTTTTTTGCGCAAGGGAACTTGGCTTCCAAATCCCCCGGTCCCTTTCAGTGGGCTATATAATGTCGATTCACATGCTAATGACCCTGCTAATGACCCATTAATTCTACACCTACACCCCCCCACCCCCTACCCCTCAGTCCAAAATCCTTGGACCCAGTGCAAGCCTTGTATAACACATAAGCATTTATCGCTGCCAGGTCAAGCATGTTGTAGAACACGGCAATGGGCCGCACCGTATATAAATGTGCAATCTGGTCCATTATACCGGTATGTCAGTTGACCTCAGGTCATGTGACCTGTGTTCGGTCCGTCAGTTTACCTCAGGTCATGTGACCTGAGTCGGTCCGTCAGTTGACTTCATGTCGTGTGACCTGTGTCGTTTTGTCAGTTGACCTCAGGTCATGTGACCTGTGTTGGTCCGTCACTTGACCTCAGGTCATGTGACCTGTGTCGGTCCGTCAGTTGACCTCATGTCATGTGACCTGTCTGTCAGTTGACTTCATGTCGTGTGACCTGTGTTGGTCCATCACTTGACCTCAGGTCATGTGACCTGTGTTGGTCCGTTAGTTGACCTCAGGTCATGTGACCTGTGTCGGTCCGTCAGTTGACCTCAGGTCATGTGACCTGTGTCGGTCCGTCAGTTGACCTCATGTCGTGTGACCAGTGTCGGTCCGTCAGTTGACTTCATGTCGTGTGACCTGTGTCATTTTGTCAGTTGACCTCAGGTCATGTGACCGGTGTTGGTCCGTTAGTTGACCTCACGACATGTGACCTGTGTCGGTCCGTCAGTTGACCTCATGCCATGTGACCTATGTCGGTACATCAATTGACCTCATGTTGTGTGACCTGTGTCATTTTGTCAGTTGACCTTAGGTCATGTGACCTGTGTTGGTCCGTCAGTTGACTTCATGTCATGTGACCTGTGTCGGTCCGTCAGTAGACCTCAGGTCATGTGACCTGTGTCGGTCTGTCAGTTGACCTCAGGTCATGTGACCTGTGTCGGTCCGTCAGTTGACCTCAGGTCATGTGACCTGTGTCGGCCCATCAGTTGACCTCATGTCGTGTGACCAGTGTCGGTCCGTCAGTTGACTTCATGTCGTGTGACCTGTGTCGTTTTGTCAGTTGACCTCAGGTCATGTGACCTGTGTTGGTCCGTCACTTGACTTTAGGTCATGTGACCTATGTCGGTCCGTCAGTTGACTTCATGTCATGTGACCTGTGTCGGTCCGTCAGGTGACGGACAACAATAGGTCAAGCATGTTGTAGAACACAGCAATGGGCCACCTGCATGTGTCGGAACGCACCGTATATACATGTGCCAAGGACAAGGAGAGAGACAGTACTTGTAAGCAAAATAATTTATTTGACAGAACATCAGGGTTATAGGATAATCAGCACAGCAGAATAAGACAATTGTATGCATAAACTTGTTCTGGAGCAGACAAAGCTTTCCGTTCAGTGGATGTCCCAAAATGTTCAACTGTGAGATAACTTCAGGGTCTGTTATGTGTGAATTGGTCAGGGCCTCTCTTCTGACTAAGGGGGGAAGTGCAAGCAGAGACTTACTTACCTGGTGGAAACATTGGAATGCAGTCTGGTGTGGTGGGGGTGTCTGAGTTATGTGCACGCATATTTATAACAAAAGGCAGTTAATGGCCTACTAATGGTTGAAGAGAAGGAGGGGGTTTGTCCTCAGGATCTTGAAAATTCAGTCATCCTAGTGTTAACATAAATACCTGGGAACCGTTATTGATGATAAATTGACCTTTGACCTCCATGTGAATTCACTTTGTAAAAAGGCCCACCAGAGAATGCATTTTTATTGGAAACTTTGTGGTTTTAATGTCGATTCAACTTTTATGATAATAATAATAATAATAATAATAATAATAATAATAATAATAATAATAATAATAATAATAATAATAAAGAATTCAATTTATAACGCACTTTTCATTAATGAAAATCTCAAAGTGCTAATATTTTATTCATGTTTTACTGAGTCTATTTTAAGCTTTACCTTCATCTGTTGGTTTGGACTTTTGACTTGCAAGAACAAGAGCAAACTCTTGGGGATTGTCAAGATGTGCAACAAAACTGCTGGCAGAGACCTAAGGAACCTTGCAGACCTACACAAGGTGAGGTCAGTGAATAAGGCCAGGCAGATTCTGGCAAACCCTGATCACCCTCTCCATGACGAGTTCAAGCTGCTCCCATCTGGACACAGGTTTCTGCAACCCAGATGTAGAACCAACAGATTGAAAAACTAATTTATCCCTGTAGCAATCAGGTTTCTCAACGCACATTAATTTGAACACTGTTACTTTAATGTCTTGTTGTCTTGTGTTTATATGTGTATGTGTGTGTAAGTGCATATGTATGAATTTGTACACACCTATTGACTGCGAAACTAATTGCCCCTCGGGGATAACAAAGGAACTTGAACTTGAACTTGAACTTGAGCTGCCAGAAAATCAGCGCTCCACCTTCCTCCAACAAGCCATCAAACCCACAGGCCTGTTTGAAGGGGCTCTGGAGAAGATCCAGAACCAATGTGACCTAAGGAGAAAGCAGAAGGAAGTTCTGCGTGAAGGGATGCCGAGACAGCATTACTCTCAGACCAGGGACTCCAGCAGTCACAGAAGCGCACCTCCACAGCAACATTCACTCCTCGGACGCCCCGCATACAAGAGACCTACACTCGAGGCTGAACAGTTTGCGACGTCCACAGCAGAGAAGCATGGAGGCCTTCCTCCGGGACAACAGGCATTGTCCAAGCACCGTTTTGTCCTGACACAGGCCGGGCTGCCCAGATCATCCTCAACAGTACGGGAGAGGAAACAAAAGTAAGCCTAGCCCTGCAGCTGTTTCCAAACCGAGCAGAGCTTTTCCACCCACTGGGCAAAAGGAAAGCATCTCAGACTTTAACCACATCGGAGTTCAAGAAACCCCAATTGAATGGACAAAACTGTTTGCTGACACACAAAACACACTCCCCTGTTTTGCAATAAAAGGAAATTGTTTTCTTCAAGCACTAAAAAAGCATGTTGTGTTCAAACTGTTCTGTGTCAAGAGTCAGAATTAAAGGGAAAGTTCAACCCTTTTTCATGAAACAAACATCAAAAATAAAGAAGCCAGAACGCTTTCTCACGGAGACAGGCCCTCTGCCTCTATTAAAACTTTGTCCACAAGAGGGCCCAATGAGCTGACCACCTACCTTGACTCAGGGGCTCAGGGTTTCTGTGTTTCCCTTTTGTGTCCAGTTTGTGTGTACCCAGGTTCCTACCTGTCGGTTTTTTGTTTACT
>JBBPBX010041760.1:0-23651 GCA_038048925.1 Garcialebias charrua | reverse complement strand
ATATAAAAAATTTTACAAATTAAAACAAAATATCAAAGTATCAAAACATTATAAGGTAGATGTAGAAAATCAGAAACAGGAACATATCTGCATTGGTTTTTGCCAGGATTCCAACAGATCCTTAAAACCATTTAGAGAGGTCAAGGCCGAGAGCTTTAAGTCTTTTTGTAAGATATTCCAGGAAGCAGGAGCGGAGTAGGAGAAGGCCCTTTTGCCAAGTTCAGTCCTCACTGACGGAACACTGCAGGTAATCATGTCCTGAGAGCGCACGCTGTAGCTGCACTCACGCAAAGACATGTAGGAGGAGATGTATGAAGGCAGCAGACCAAGAAGTGATTTAAAGATGAAAATGTACCAGTGGAAGAGTCTGCGTGAGGTTAATGATGTCCAGTTTACCAGTGAATACAGGGTGCAGTGGTGGGTATTATAATCACAGCCAGTTATGAATCTTAGTGCACCTGATAGACAGCATCCAACATCTGCAGGGTTCTTGTAGGAGCATTCATGTAGATAATGTCACCGTAATCGATGGAGGGAAGGAAAGTCACAGATACAAGGCGTTTCCTAGCATTCAGGGTTAGACATGATCTGTTTCTGAAAAAGAAACCCAGTTTAACTTTCAGTTTCTTTACTAGGTTTTCCACGTGGAGTTTAAAAGAGAGATGCGAATCGACCAGGATACCCAAATATTTATAGGAATCAACAAACTCAATAGGGACACCATTTGAGGATAAAATCAGAGGAAGAACTGCTGGGACCGACTTCCTATTTGAAAAAAGCATCCCTTTGGTTTTATCAGCATTTAGGACAAGTTTGAGACGGAACAAATCTGACTGGATGATGTCAAAAGCGGATTGCAAAAGCTGGAAAGCCTTAGCAACTGTTTTAGCTCGACAGTAAACAACTGTGTCATCAGCATAGAAATGTAAGGATGCATCAGGGATGCTCTGACCTACATTACCTATGTAGATTGTAAAGAGGGTTGGTCCTAAGACTGAGCCTTGTGGTACACCATTTTTAACTGTTAAATAACTGGAAGAAGTACCGTTATGTTGAACACATTGCCTCCGATCGGAAAGATAATTAGAAAACCAACCAATGGTGTGATCTGAGAAACCGATTTCTGAGAGCTTATGACACAAGATGTTATGATCCACAGTGTCAAAAGCTTTAGACAGGTCTAAGAAAAGTGTAGCACAATAATCCTTAGCATCCAATGCTTCAACAAGTCATTAAGAACCTTCAGTGAAGCAGTCGTTGTGCTGTGTTGTTTCCTGAAACCAGATTGATGGAGAGGAAGGATGATAAATGAGTCCAGATAATTTTTGATTTGAGAGTTTATCCGTTTTTCTAGAACCTTGATTAAAATGCAGAGTTTAGAGATCGGTCAATAGTTGTTCAGTAAGGTGGGGTCACCTCCCTTCAGCAAGGGAAGAACAAAGTTTGTTTTCCAATCATCCGGAATGGAGTTTTGGCTTATGGACAGGTTAAAGATGTGAGTCACATGGACTGTGATGATATGAGCAGCCAGACTTAAGAAATAAGGTGGAAGTTCATCTGGACCTGCAGATTTTTTTAGGATCAGGATCTTTTAACAGTTTATTTACTTCACTGAACAGAGAAAAAGAGAAAGTGTGATTAACTGAGGATTGACATGTAGGAGGGATTTGATTTGTAGAAGTTTGGTTATTAGGTGAAGTGGCTGATTTTCATTAGTAACTGTGTCAAATAATGAACTAGAAGCAACAAAATGTTTGTTGAAACAGTTCAGGATCTCATGCTTATTTGACACAGGAACAGAGTCAACGAGAAGTTGTGATGGGAGGTCAGATGATTGGGGGATGCCTGAGAGAGATTTGATGGTTTTCCAGAATTTTTTAGGGTCGTTTAGATTTTTGGAGGTCTGAGATAAGAAATAATTACGTTTTGCAGCTTTGATGGCAGTTGTGCATTTATTCCTCAGCTGCCGAAAATTCAACCAATCAGTGTCTGAGCCTTATTTTCTCGCTGCAGCCCAAAGATAGTCTCTCCTGTGCAGGAGGTCAGCTAGTTCAGGAGTAAACATGGGGCTGTCATGTCCTTTTATCCTGAACTGTCGGAAAGGAGCGTGTTTGTTCACAAAATAAATAAAACTACTGTATTATGAAAATAGTTCCAAGCGGTGTTCACGTTGTTGATTAATAGAATACGTTGCCAATCAAAGTGGGATAGATCCCAGAGGAATGACTGTTCACAAAAACATTTCAAATCCCTTTTTTGAATTATTTTGGGCTTAGAAGGAGGAAGTTTAATTGTTCTGAGCTGCTATCACACAGTGATCACTTAGAATGTCAGCAAATGCACCTGTACCAGGGAATTTGTGCGGCATATTTGTTAGAAACAGGTCTAAGACAGAAGATTTTTCAGGACAATTTTTGTTTGGTCTAGTGGGCGAGTTAATGAGTTGGGTTAGATTGAGAGATAGGCAACATTCCTTGAATTTATCACAGAGGTGGGTCGACTTATCCCAGTCAATGTTGAAATCTCCTGCCATAAAAATCTCGTATTTTAAATTTCCTATGAATTCAGTCAAGGAGGACAAAGCCTCAGGTATTGTGGAGGGGGGACGATAACAGCCCACTACAGATAAGATCTGACCTCCTTTCAAAGTGATGTTCACAGCAGAGGTGTCGTTTCTTTGCCCGAGCCCGACCCTACCCGAGCCCTACCCGACTTCGGGTCGGGCTCGGGCCATATTTTTGGTTTGATTGGCGGGCCGCGGGTCGGGCTCGGGCTTTGATGTGGTTTTTTTAATCATACAGCACAAACAAAACTAAATAAAAATGCACACAATATAAAATTGTTTTAATCTGCTTGTAAAGAATATAAGGCAGTAAGTTTATTGATGAGGAAATAATTAATAGAGTGAATTTAGATGGTGAAAACCGCAGCGCAGCAGCCACTAATTGGCAACTCAGCCAGAGAGCAGGCGCGCGGCGCGCGCCTGACAGCGTCTCCCCCGACATGCTGGACTTTTTAGTGACATTTCTCGAACCATTTTACCGTGCACAGAGAGAACTGGAGGGTGACAAATATCCCACCAACCTGGTTTGTCTCTGGAATGAGAAACTGAAGCAACACTGCCAGTCCTCACACAGACTCTCCGCAGCAGGTGTTTCTGCGCCGCAGACATGCAGAAGTGCTGGAGCGCAAAATTATTATCCACGACTTGCAGAGAGTTGCATTATTTCTGTGGCCTAACTTTAACGAGCTCAAAATTATGTCACCAGCTGACGTGCGTCAGGTGCACGCTCACGTCGTCCGCACACTGCTCTCTGCGGCGGAACAAGTTGCCGCATTCCTGACATTCCTGAAGCTTCAACAGCAAACTGCGAGCAGCGCGCTCACACCTCCTCCTCCTCCATCAAAACAAAGAAGAACAACATCAAGTTCTTTTGCTGAGTGGGAGAACGCAGTAAAAGCTTAATAAATAAACGTAGTGTTTTTTTTTTTTTTGTTGTTGTTGTTTTTTTTTAATCGGGTAGGGTCGGGTCGGGCGGTGATTTCTAGGAAATCAGCGGGCTCCCTCGGGCTTGGGTAATTAAACTTAGGGCTCGGGTAGGGTAGGGCCGTGGATTTCCGGCCCGATGACAGCTCTAGTTCACAGCTAAGGCCTAAAACTGATTTGGGATTGTTTTTTTAGACACAATACTGGCAGTCAAAGAATCTCTGATGTAAATAGCGACTCCACCCCCGCTTTTTTACAGTCACAGCGATAGATCTTTAATCCGTCGATTACCAGATCATTATTCAGAACAGATTTGTTAAGCCAAGTTTCAGAGATGATGGTTACATCTGTCCCAGAAGAACTGACTAGAATTTTTAAGTCATCAAGTTTTTTTAGAAGGCTACGAGCGTTTACATGCAGGAAATGAAGACCTGACTTGATTTTAAAATCATATGGTGTACTGTAGTTAATGGGGGGGTCCTGGGTTGGGCTGAATCCCTGAGATCAATAACAACATTATTATAAGACATTTTCTTGACTTCTTTGTCACTGATGTGTAATTACAGTACAGGAGTTAACAGTGTGACATTTAGCCCCCATAATTGAACCATGAGAAACATTAATGAAGACACGATCATTCAGAACCCAAAAACAGTGAAAGTTGCAGTGATGGGCAGATCCAGATGTGTTAATAAGATTCAGCGATTCCAGATAATCTGAGATCTGAAAATAATGACAATAGTATGATGGTGCAGAAAAGTCTCAGACCATAAAGCGTCACAAATTAAATGGGCAAACAAATCCGTTTTGGAGGCCCAACTGCAATTTGTTTTGGGCTGAGGGGGGCACCAGCCCCCCTGTGAAGATGGATGATGCGGCCATGGGAAACAGAGGCGAACAAATCTGATGAGGTGGCCCAACTGCAGTTTGAATTTGGCTGAGGGGGGGCTCCAGCCCCCTTGTGAATATGAATGGTTATGGCCATGTGAAACAGAAGTTGGATCCAGAATCAACGAATAGAAACAAATAATTTGCAGCAAATAGCATAGTGAGCTGCCAGAAGATCCTCCTGAAATTAAAGGCATTAAAGGCATGGTCCAAGCCTGTTTCAGGTCAAAAGGTAGCAACAGCGTGAAACAAGCACCAAAACAGCACAGCTGCAGCTAATCCGCGCTTCAAGTCACTCTGCTCGTCTGATCACCATAGCACGAAAGACCACCTTCCCACGAAGAGGCTGAAGTCGTCACTGCCCGTTTCTGCTCCCGTTAGAATTTCAGCGGCACTTAAAAGCCGTCGCGCGTCACCTCCAGATAAGCGCAACGGTTCCCACGGAGAGGTTGAAGTCATCACTGCCCATTTCTGCTCCCGTTCAAATTTCAGCGGCGCTTCAAAGCAGCTGCGTTACCTCCAGATGAGCGCAGCGGTACTCACGGAGAGGCTGAAGTCGTCACTGCCCGTCTTTGCTCCAGTTCGAATTTCAGCAGCACTTCAAAGCAGCTGCGTCACCTCCAGATGCACGTAACGGTTCCCACGGAGGTGAAACAGTCCTTGTATTAAAGTAACGGGCCCGCTCAGAGGCTGAGACCGGCTTTAATGTAGAACGAAGTCCCACACAGCGAACTCGGTTCGGTTCGGGTCCTGGGCACAGATTCGAGCCAGGTACACTTCCCCACTCTCACGAGCTAAGTACACTTCCCCCACGCCACAAGTCCAATCCAGACAAACAAAGGGCAGCAGAAAGGACGGCAAAAAACCTCCCTGCGATTCTTGTTTGAACTAGGAAAACTACAGATCCATATGGGAAATTCAGTTGGGATCTAGTGAGAGTGGCAAAGAAACACTGGGGCTTCGTGGGACGGCTCTCCCAGCTCGAGGGCTCATCTGGCCGGCAAGATGCGCTCAGAATGACCGGTGGGGTGTAGTGGCCGATCCTGGGCCGAAATAATTTTTTGGGACGGTCCCGTCCGGCTCTCTGAGTCACTGAACACCGAATTTAGTTGGAAAGTGGACTAACTTTAGTCCAATAAATAAAAAAAAACGGGTCAGTTTGATGATAAAGACTATACAGAAAGACCAGAGGGAGCAGCTGTCCGTCAGCTCGCCGGAACTGATGTTAACTGATGTTATTTGAAATAATTATTATTTGAGTTGCTCCCGGTAGGACTGGAAAGCACCTTGCATGGTAGTCTGCCGCCACCGGTTTATGAATGTGTGTAGCATTCAATATGTAGCACTTTGAGATTTTCAGTAATGAAAAGTGCGTTATAAATTGAATTAATTATTATTATTATTATTACTTTAATTGTTAGGAGAACACTGCTGTTAAAAAGTGCCTTTTTAATGTATTGAACATTGTTTATATAAAATAGTACCTTAAAAATGTTCTAAACATCTTTAAGTCATATTTTAATTTTGTGCATACTAATGAGATTAATCACGATTAATCGCAAAAATATTTTTTGATTAATCACGATTTTAAAAAAATCTTTACCTAGCACTAACTAACTAACTAAACACACACACACACACACACACGCACGCACGCACACACACATACACTGCCTGGACAAAAAAAAAGTCGACACCAAAAAAAAGTCACACACTAATATTTTGTTGGACCAACTTTAGCTTTGATTTTGGCAAGCAGTCCCTGTGGCATTGTTTCAACAAACTTCTGCAATGTCACAAGATCTATTTCTATCCAGTGTTGCATAAATCTTTCATCAAGATCTTGCAGTGATGATGGCAGATTCTGACCACTGCACAAAGCCTTCTCCAACACATCCCAAAGATTCTCAATGGGTTAAGGTCTGGACTCTATGGTGGCCAATCCATGTGTGAAAATGATGTCTCCCAGAACCACTCTTTCACAATTCGAGCCCAATGAATCCTGGCATTGTCACCTTGGAATATGCCCGTGCCATCAGGGAAGAACAAAATCCATTGATGGAATAACCTGGTCATTCAGTATATTCAGGTAGTCAGTTGACCTCATTCTTTGAGCACATACTGTTGCTGAACCTAGACCTGACCAACTGCAGCAACCCCAGATCATAGCACTGCCCCAACAGGCTTGTACAGTAAGCACTAGGCATAATGGGTGCATCACTTCACCTGCTTCTCTTCTTACCCTGATGCGCCCATCCCTCTGGAACAGGGTAAACCTGGATTTATCAGACCACATGACCTTCTTCCATCGCTCCAGAGTCCAATCTTTATGCTCCTTACCAAATTGAAGCCTTTTTTTTCAGATAGCCTCACTGATTAGGGGTTTTCTTAAGGCTACACAGCTGTTCAGTCCCAATCCCTTGAGTTCTCTTCACATTGTACTGTACATGTAGAAATGCTCTTACTTTCACTATTAAACATAGCTGTGAGTGCTACTGTTGTTTTTCTTCGATTTGATTTCACCAAATGTTTCAGTGATCGCCGATCATGATCATTCAGGATTTTTTTCCGGCCACATTTCTTCCTCGAAGATGATGGGTCCCCACTATCCTTCCAGTTTTTAATAATGTGTTGGACAGTTCTTAACACAATTTTAGTAACAACGTTCATGCTCAATCATCCAGGTATCAAATCCAATAATTCTCAGTCAGGTCATCTGGACAGTTTCTAGTAGTTTCTGCAATCTCCTTAGATGTTTTCTCTGCTTGATGCATGCCAATGATTTGACCCTTCTCAAACAGACTGACAACTTTTCCACGACCACGCAATGTGTCTTTCAACAAGGTTGTTTAAGAAATGAGAAGCAACTCATTGCACCACTTGGAGTTAAATAACTTGTTGCCAGCTGAAAGATAATCACCCATGCAATAATTATCCAATAAGAGGCTTGTACCTATTTGCTTCACACACACACACACCGGTATAAATTGAATTGAATTGAATTGAAACTGTCTGAGAGCCTCTCTTCTACAAAATCTTCCAAATCATAACTATGGACTTCAATTTGGTCAGTTGGTCCCTCAACACAACTGATAACATTCCTTCAATAAGAAGACAGGCTGTAGGCGAGCTGATTTGCCCTGTTGGCATGCACACAGCTGGATATCTCATCGACTTGAAGACTTGATGACGTGTCTATCTCTGCTGTCATCTGTGGATCTTAAGGACGCATATTTAATTGGATTTATGATAACTGGTTCCTGCTTTTTGGATTTGACTGGATCCTGGTCTATCAACACAAAAGGAAGACGTCGGCAGCAAATCTGGACCTGGTCAGGCTGCCTGCCTTACATGATGGCTTGGTTCATGTCTCGAAAACCCAGACTTTTGGCTGAATGGATTAGATCTCAGGGATTTTTTCAGGCACGTTCCATTGGTGTGGTCATTTTAATTTGGACATTTCGGAAGCGAGTGGACCGACACAGACTGAAGGTAGATGTCATTAAAGTTCTGCCTGTTCCCAAAACAATCGTGTTTATCTGACATTCGGCTCCCCGACTGGCCTTGACAGGCCGTCTTATCTCAACACGCCTGAGAAGTTTTGTAAACCTGATGCTCTCACCCCTCCCAAACCTGCTACTGAGGAATTCCACTGACTTTTCAGAGGAGCACAGCTGAATAAACATTCTGTCATCATTTCAGGACTCTCGCCTCTGGCCGTCCTCGGCAGCTCCCCCCCCCATGAGTGTGCACAGATCTATGAGCTGGCTGCTCAACCGCCTTTGAGTCCCCCCGCCCTCTGCGTAATGTCGGCGTCATTATGTGCTTGTGTGCAAGACTTTTTTTCATTACCACATTTTTGACCTTCAAACAGAGGTCAAAAATGTGTTAGGAATTTTTTTGTCTCCAAACCCTATGTGTCATTTTTCACCACTTTTATTGTCTGTCCAACAGATCTCACTTGTAAATGAGTCTTCGAGGCTCAATGTGACTTATCTGTTTAGATAAAGGTTGAATGAATGAAAAAATAATAAACCAGCCACCCGGAACATTTGAGGAAACTGCTTCCTAGTTTTTATATTGCTTAAAGGGGACCACAGATAGGTTTTTAAAAATTTTATGGTATGTCTGTGGGCTATCGAGACAATGTTCATTCAATTTAATACACAAAATAATTCTTAGATACTCAATTATACCCTTTTTAATTCTGCCATTTTTAACTTTCGTTTTGAACGACTGGTTTATGATAATGAGCTGTCATGGCCACGCCCTTCAAAGATCTGTTTACATTAACTCCGCCCTCTGTAACAGCCAGTATCTCTAAACTGTTGTTGTTTTAAAATTAGCTCTTTTTTAAAAAGGGTTAGTGTTAACCTTTCCTGCTCAGTCTTTCATCCGTGGTCAAAAGACACAGGGGAGATTTTCCTCCAGGGCTGAAGTCTCTGCTTCAGGGTTAACTCCCTCGCTCGCCTTGCACATAAACCACACGGTGGCTGAAGGTTAATCCTCTTGTTTTAATAATAATTCCAGCCAACAGGTGCACAAACAGACTTTCTTACAGCCGCGTTTCAATTTGCCGTTCACTTTACTCCACACACACACACACGTCACGTCTTGCTCTCCTCAACACGCTAAAGGACCCTCTAGGCTTTTGACGACCAGTGTACCTGTATACGGATATTTTAGAGCAAAAAAAGTCCTGCTGGATGGACAGCGTGTGCGCGCACATCATGCTGTAGTTTAAAGATAAAATTATAGTGTTTAACTCCATTCCTGCATGGAAGGCTTGACCAAGCTTCAAAGCAGCTCTGCGCCGTGATGGACAGAGAGCAACAGCTACAGGACAGATGCACGTGACGTGCAGCAGGTCCTCGGATGGATGGATGGATGGATGGATGGATGGACGGACGGATGGATGGAAGGATAAAGCTTGGACCTCAGTCAGTAAAGAATCCATCTGTCTGGGTTCAGGAAGGCAGGATGTTTGATGGAGCTGACGTGGAGCCAGGAGGACGCAGCTGCTCTGAGCGCTGCACCTGTTACCTGCTCAGGAGTTGACAGAACTCTTCAGCGACGCAGAGGATGAAGAATTCAATGAGTTTGACTAAAAATAAATACATAAATTTATTTTTGGGTGTTTATCTTGTTACATTTTAAAGAGATGAAGGTTGTTGCAGCATGTTAATAACATGTAGTAACAAGTAACATGCCTCAATAGGTCAGTGGAAACTGCATTGGTTTTCTGTCTCAAACCTTATGGGTTCAATTCCCACATGGTACAACGTTTTTTTTTTATTATTATTCATTCCAGATTAAAAAAACACAAGAAAACTATTTACAAAACAACAAGAAATAAAACAATACATGAAATGAAAGGAAGCAGAAGAAGAAAATAATCTTATCTGCCCCTTCTCAAACTAACCCTTTTTTTCAAACACTCTTTTATTGGATAAAAAAAGTAGAATGTGTTAACAGGCATATTAACTCCTTTTTTTTATCCAATAAAAGACAAACGTAAAATTAGTTGTTTGAATCGAGTGTTTGAAAAAAAAAATAGTTTGAGAAGGGGCAGATAAGATTATTTTCTTCTTCTGCTTCCTTTCATTTCATGTATTGTTTTATTTCTTGTTGTTTTGTAAATAGTTTTCTTGTGTTTTTTTAATCTGGAATGAATAAAAAAAAAAAACGTTGTACCATGTGGGAATTGAACCCATAAGGTTTGGGACGGAAACCCAACGCTGTTTCCACTGACCTATTCAGGCATGTGAATTTAGCTTGGTCAACTTCTCCTTTAAACGAACCGCCCCTCATAAAATTCTGGCTACGCCCATGTTTTATACTGAAGTGGGTTGAGCCTAACCAGGGGTTGCTAGGTGAGGGGCTGGACTCAGGTTTGAGGTGGGTTGTGGCTGCGGTTTGTGACGTCACAAACCGCAGGATTTGAAAACGAAGTGTTTCTATCAAAGATAAATAAATATACTTAGAGTAAATAAACCACTGGGTGCATTTTTTTGGCCCTAGGACTGTTTTTTTATGAAGTACATACCCAAAGTTGAGTAAAAAAACCATTAAAAAGTGAATTTTGCATCTGTGGTCCCCTTTAAAAAACTGTGGCTGAAAAGATAGAACAAGCTTAAAGACCGTGTAAAGTGAATTTCAACATTTTCTTCAATAAACATTATAAATGTGGTAATTGTAATCTTGTAAATGAGTAAAAAGTCTCAAAATTGTAGCTCAATTAATTTTGGAGTTATAGATCAAACTGTGTATAAACATATTTCTATTTCAGGATTTTTTAGGCGTGGTTTAAATGTGACCGCGTTTCGTCACGCGGTCTTCTTAAGTATAGCCCCACCCCCTGCAGCTCCAGCCGTATAAATGCGTTCTTCGGTGGAGCCGTTCACTCGCTACCGACCGTCTCCCTCAAGTACTCTCACTCCTTTTACGCATGGACTGCAGCCGCTCCATTGTGACATTTCTTTTTTTTTAGCCAAAAGTCAAGTGATCACTTGAAGCTGTCACCATTCGCTTCCTCCTCCGAGGAGGAGGAATGAATGAACTTGTCACGAGTGAACTAAAGTCATGTCCAACGAGGCTGCACCAGGTTCTAAATATTTCCTGGTGTGCAGGTCTGCTGTGTGGGCTGAAGGAGAAGCGCTCCCTGTTTTTAATTTATTTTTTAAAAGTTTTCATGAATATATAAACACAGAAAACCGCTGCGCAGCCCTCTGTCTTTTTTGTCTGGCTGTGTCATGGGATCTCCAGTGTCACCCATTGTTGCCAATCTGGGCTTTTGTCAAGTCAGCGAGGAAATCTACAAAACACACTAATAAACAGAAAAAGGAGAACAGACGAAAAAACATTGTCATCCCTTATGTGGCTGGAGTATGAGAGAATTTCATTTGAGGACCAGAATGTGCACATTTTGGACCGTGAACACAGAAGGTGGTTTGAGAGGGGTGTGAAGGAAGCTATGTTAAGAGAGAAAACCCCTCTCTTAACAGAGGAGGAGGTCTCAGATTCCAACTTTCAAAAACGTATAATGCAGCTTTAGGACTGATTCCCAGCCGATTTTCACACCTGATGGGAACAGAGGAGCGTCATCTGTGAAGTAGACTAGCAAAGACCCTAAGAAACACCTACTGTTAAGGTGTGATTTGTCAATCTACATAGGTGTAGGAATGTGCGGTATGGCCTAAAATTCATATCACGATATGTATTGTGAAGGGTGGAGATAACGATATATATCGCAATATGTTTTTGGTAAAAAACTTGCAATAGGAATGAAAATATATTTTCACTATATTAGGCCTATATTAGGCCACTATATTAGGCTTAGTGTATTACTAGTTGATGTTTTTCTTAGTTAGTTCTAGATGTTATTACTGTTTTTCTCTTTCATTTGTTGTTGGATGTAACTGGGACCTCGTGTACATAATCTCGTTTTCATCACATGTACCACATGCGGTGCAAATGACAATAAAGACTCTCTGACTCTCTGACTCTGACTCTGACTCTGAAAAAAAAGCATAAGGTGTCCTTTTGCCATAATTTATTTTGAAAACTGCTATACCACAAAATAATCTCTATTAAGAACATTTCACTACTAGGTCCAGAGAGTTTTTAAATAATTAACAACTCAAGCATTAGGCTTCTTTCTTGTAGTGCAAAACAGTGCAAAATATATCTTGTGTAGTTTTAGCCATAAGTTTTAAACTAAAGAATATGTTGTTAACTCTTAACAGTTTCCAATATTGTCACTTAAGAAATGAACAGTAACAGAGCAGCATTTTACACTGAAAACACTTCACCCTCCAACCCTCTAGAGGGCGTCTCCTTCAGCTTTAAGGAGAGCTGACAAGGCAACCAGTTTCCTCTGTGGCTTTGACCAGAGGGTCTCGCAGTAAAATCACACAACACAGCGTTCTGTTCACAGATCAGAGGGCAGGTTTCTCTAAAGCTGACCAACACTTACTTTAACTTTCGACTTAAAAAAAAAAAAAAATTCGACGGAACACAGCGTTTTGCGCATGCGTCCGAATATGGCAAACTACGGCAAGCCGGACGAAGTTAAGCTTATAGCATCGCTACTTAGCACTCAAAGAAAAGACTTTAACACCACTTACGCACAGTTTTCAACACAAAAAAAAGTATTGATTAACTCTGACAACTTTGATTGTACACTTCAACACCACTTATGCACAGTTTTAAACTAAAAAAAGTAAAGATTAAATTGGACAACTCTGATTTTCTGCGGTTAGCCGGTAGAAGACAGATCCCCATCGTAGGCTAAATTACTATCGTTTCTACCATATATCGTATATATCGCGCATCCCTACATAGGTGTGTGTGTATCTTATCTCAGCCTTTAAAACTTGAACCCCACACTCTGCTCTTTGAGTTGAGAAAGCTCCTTGGATGAAGAGTGAAACGTTTTCTGTCCAGTTGTTTTTGTATTGAACGTTTTTTGATTATAATCCTACTTTTGTACCAGGATACTTGCGTTGGACTTGTGTCCCTCATATTCACCCACCTTTTAGGCTTTTCAGTACCAGACCCTGTTCTTCTGTGTGATGAACTCTCTCTATACCGGTCAAGGCAGCTGCCCCGTCCCTTCCTGACCGGGGTCCATCCCAGAGTTCCCTCCCTGGATCTCTGCGAGGGACAAACAGGATAGCCTGATCTGGTCGACCCTTCCCATGAAGAACCAAGGCACTGTCGGGTTCTAAGAAGCCAGTGAGGTAGAGGAAATCCTGGGGAGCGATCAGCTGCAGGTTAGTCAACAGGGAACATGTATTTTCTAAGGATGAAGTCAGCTTAAATGTACCTGGTTCTGGTGGAAGGGGTATGGGATGTCGTTGGTCATGTAGCAGGTTGGGTGGGATAGGATGATGACCACGTGGTTGCTGGAGGAGGTAGAAGGTCCCAGCTTGTCTGCCTGGGCCTCAATAAGTGAGGCCAGCTTCTGCCTGCGGAGCTCGTATTCTGTCTGGGCTATTCCAGGGGTCACCTCCCCTGAATAGCAGAGGGAGCATGGGTTCTGAGTCCTCAGAGGAATAGCACTGATTGTTGACGATCACGCAGTTTGCAATAAACCGTAAAGAGTGCCTACCATGTTTGATGAGGTGAGGATGAGTGTAAGGACTGGGCTGGCCGAGGTACCGACATGGAACCAGCTTTGGTTCCAAACTTCCTGGTTTCACAGAAATACATCTGCATGGGCACCAGATGAATCCTACACACAAGACAGCACATATTTTTAAGTTTAGTCATTTACAAACACTGAAAGTTTTTTTTTGTAGAGAGAGACTCACAATTATTAGATATTGTTTTTAAAAAAAATAGTGCATTTCGATCAACGACACAGACTGTAAACCTGAAGTTTAAACAGATTAGACAAATAAAATCAGATGAAGTTTGTTTTCCTTTCCTGGAAGGTCCTGACAGGTGTGCTGGAGCTGCCAATGACGTTTAAAAAAAAAAAATCTACAAAGCTGTTAAACCAGAAAGAGCTCTTTGCAAATTTGCAGGGTGACATTTCTCCTTGATTTCTGTTTAGCTCCTGGTGCCTGCAGCTGACACGCAGCAGGCTAAAGAAAACACCTATGGGATCAGGTGTTCTCCACCTATAAAGACAATAACCCTTCATGATTTTATACTCTGATCAATGTACTGACCGAATACAGTACTCAGAAATAACGTTGAATTCAAAATCTCAAGTGGGCGTCAGCTGGATTAACTCATTTGAAAATAAAAGTTCAGATCATTTTCAGAGGGTGATCCCAAGAACCTGATCGCAAGTAAGCCATTTAACATTTTATTTTCTGTTTTGCTGTAAAGGAGTCAAAGCTGAGCGTTAGCTGGCCTTTCAGTCAACATTTGCTGAAGTCCCACCACAAATGGTCTCAGTGTGAAAAAGTTACTCTTATGGATGTAAAATATGGAGAAAGTACATATGAAGATAGAAACCTGTGAACTTGTAACTCTGATTTGTACACCTGTAGAAAAACTGTTTACTTGAATTGAATGATTTGATTAAAAAAAAAGGTTTTACATGAATATTTTAACTCAATGTTGCAGAAAAAAATTATTGCAAATATGTAATATTACATTTACGCACCTTTTTATCATTTTTTCATGGCCTGCGACCTATACCGGTACTCAGGTGCGACCTATATATGGTTTTTTATGACTTTTGGTGAAACAAATTTTTAAATCCAGCTCATTTCACAATTACGTTCATTTATTAAGGAAAAGTTCAGCTCAGACACATATTTGCTATAATTTTTATCAAACAAATAATTGTTTTTAAGTGTTAATCTTCTTAAAAGCCTTGCTGTGCGCTCCTGTGGCAGACATTTGCAGCAGAGCTAAACGTAGGTGCGACCTATACTCCGGTGCGACCTATCTAGGGATTTTTCCAATCAATTGGTAATAATTGGACAGTGCGACCTATACTCCGGTGCGACCTATACTCCGAAAAATACGGTACATGAATATGGTTATGAAAATGGTAAAAAATCTCTCAGACAAGAGATCAAAAGACTGGGTGGACATGGATATGATGTTCGTAAAAGAAATAATGAGTTATGTTATTGAACCGTTTACATATATATGCAATTTATCTTTTTCAACAGGAATATTTCCAGATAACATGAAAGTAGCAAAGGTAATTCCTCTTTTTAAAAATGGTGATAAATGTCTATTCAATAATTATAGGCCAATATCCTTATTACCACAGTTCTCAAAAATTCTAGAAAAACTATTTGTGACCAGATTGGATCAATTTATTGATAAACAAAATATTTTAAGTAGCAGTCAGTATGGGTTTAGAGAAAAAAACTCTACTTCAATGGCTCTCATGGATTTTATGGAACAAATAACCAATGCTGTCGATCATAAACAGTACTGTGTTAGTGTTTTTGTTGATCTAAAAAAAGCATTTGATACCATTGACCACACCATTCTCCTTGAAAAACTAAATAAATATGGTATTAGAGGACCAGCATTACAGTGGGTATCTAGCTATTTGAAAGATAGGAAACAGTTTGTGCAAATAAATGATGTTAGATCTGACCTCCGTGATATCAATTGTGGAGTTCCTCAGGGCTCTGTGCTTGGACCAAAGTTATTTATTTTATATGTGAATGACTTGGTAAATGTGTCAGGACTTCTTAAATGTGTTCTTTTTGCCGATGACACCACTTTTTTCTGTTCGGGTAAAGACATAAAACAGATTTTGGATATGATGAAAACAGAATTTATAAAAATACAAACTTGGTTTAAATTAAACAAATTATCTTTGAATCTAGATAAAACTAATTACATGATATTCAGTAACAAAAAGAGAATTGTTGATGACAATCCATTTGAAATTGAAGATGTTGTGATCTGTAAAGTGAGTGAAGTGAAGTTTCTGGGTGTTATCATTGATGACAAACTGACATGGAAACATCATGTAAATTCCATTAAAACAAAAATTGCTAGATCAATTGCAGTACTGTATAAAGTCAGGGATTTTTTAATTGATAAAGCTCTGCATATGTTGTATAACACAATCATTGCTCCACATTTAATCTATTGTATTGAGGTTTGGGGAAAAGCGTGCAAAACAATTACAAAGCCTGTTTTTATTTTACAAAAGAGAGCTGTAAGAGTAATCACCAGAAAACATTTCAGTCACCCATCAAACACCTTGTTTCTTCAGCTAAACTTATTGAAATTCCAGGAATTGGTAGAATATAGTATTTTATCAGTTATGTATAGGGCTCATAATAACACATTACCTTTAAATATCCAAAGAAATTTTATAAAAAGACAAAGTTGTTACAATCTCAAGGGGACAGAGATATTCATCAAACCACAATTCAGAACCAGCTTAAAGGGACGGTCTACCTCAATTCAGGGAGTTCGATTGTGGAATGCTCTGGAGAGTGATGTTAAAAATGCAAAATCAATGTGTACATTTAAGAAAAAGGTCAAAAAGGACTTGCTCAAAAACTATATATGATGTAACTTAGTGTGTTTGTGTATTACACTTATGTTGTACTTATGATGTAGCTTAGTGCGTTTGTGTATTACAGTTAGAAAAATTAAGTAGTTTTTCATTTGTGACGCAGTTTGTGTATTACAGTTAGAAAAAACGAAGTAGAATTATTCATTTTTGTGATGTAGTTTGTGTATTACAGTTAGGAAAATTAAGTAGAATTATTCATTTTGTCAACATCTTGATGTTGTGCCATCTTGTAGTTTGTGTATTACAGTTAGAAAAATTAAGTAGAATTATTCATTTTATGATCTAGTTTGTGTATTAGTTAGGAAAATTAAAAAAAATAAAAATAAAAAAAATAGGAAAAGTAAGTAAAAAAAAAAAAAAATTAAGTGTGATGTAGTTTGTGTATTAGTTGGAAAAATTAAGTAGAATTATTCATTTTGTGGTGTAGTTTGTGTATTACAGTTAGAAAAATCAAGTAGAATTATGGGTGATGTAGTTTGTGTATTACAGTTGGAAAAATTAAGTAGAATTTTTCATTTTGTGATCTAGTTTGTGTATTACAGTTAGGAAAATTAAGTAGAATTATTCATTTTGTGATGTAGTTTGTGTATTACAGTTAGAAAAATAAGTAGAATTATTCATTCTGTGATGTTGCTTGAAGGTTATCATTGGTTGAACAAACTGTGAAATAAGGGGCAGATATAATAAGATTTCATCTTCTTTCTGCTCCCTTCATTTTATCCTACTTGTATTCTTGTATCTGATGAAACTGTCTTGTATTGTTCTTTTAAAATGAATGAATAAACATCAAATCAAATCAAATCAAATGATAAGAGTTTCAGACTTGTAATCTATTTTAGCTTGTGTGCAATTTGTTTAACTTGTATCTATACATTTTCAGTACGACTTAGAACTCAAAAGTTAAAACTTCTCAGATCTGCGGATAGGAGAGCAGAAAATGTGAAAGCAGGTCGGTAGGAGAGAGTTCCGACACTCTTTGATGTCGCCGATAGGCGGTCAATCGTTCCAAACAACGGCTATGGAAACCTTGTGGAGCTGCGCCCTCTGGCGGCGACGGAGCGCTACTGCAGGCAAAGTCAGACTGTTAAACAGAGCCATGGAACAAATCGCCCCCTCCATGACCCACGTGACTTCCGCATTCCATTCTTACAACGGCACTCTACACGTATGGAAGTGTCGCAACTCTCACTTGCTGTGTCCCATACTATATGGCTCTGGGTGGGAGGGAGAGCGTTGCTATGGCAACGGGAGGGCGTTCTTTGTTAACCAATCAGAATGAGAGCTCTGGGTGTCATGTGATTACGGTCAGTTGGACTCGGCCTCCAGCTCAGCTAGTCACCGACACTGTGACGCACTAAGCTGAGGTTAAATTTAGAAAAAAAAGCTCCTGCCCAAAAAATAAAAACAAAAATAACTAATAATTAATTAAAACAAAACTTTGTAACTCTGTGCACAGGTAATGCTGGTTACTCGTCTACATCCAAGATGCTGATTTTCCAATATGGTCTAATGGGAACTATTTCCAAAGATTCAAGGATTTATTTTTATTGTTATACCAGCTCACATTTTCATGTTTATGGTACGAAATTCGGACTCAGGTCAAGAAGCCTAACAATTAACAAATAAATAAGTACAAAGAGTTTAAATATATTTATAAAGTTAAAAAATGTTAGATGAAGCTGAATTAAGTGCAGCTCGAGTTCAACAGTCTGACAGGTGAGGGGTCTGAGCCTGGTGGTGTTCCTCTGAATGCTCCTCAGCCGCCTGCTTGAGGGGAGGGGCTGGAACAGACTGTGTGCAGGATGAGTGCAGTCCTTCATGATGCGGAGTGCCCTCCCCCTACATCGTGAAGTGTAGAGGTCCGAGGTGGTGGGAAGGCTGCTCCCCACACTCAATACAGTGTATATTTTGATATTGTCGTGCTTTTGCCTTCCGGTGCGATGGAGGTGTGTCAGTACGGGAAGGTACACGACAAAGAAAAGGATCTCTTTCATGAACTTTACTTCCTATAGTAACAGGTAAGTTACAATGGCAGTGGAGTTGTTCTGACTGAAACACTGTGCCGTTTCAGTCTTGAGCTCTGACACACAGCGTTTTGCAGTGTCCAAGCAGAAAGCCACGAGAACCAAAATAACTCAACAGAATATCGAACATACAAGTCTTGTGATGCTACATTGTCTAGATGGCTGTGTTGCATTTACTGACCTAAAACAGGTTCGGAAAACTAAAACAAAATACTCCAACTAAAACAAAATACTCCAAAAGCTTAATCTGCCTTACACTATCAAACTACAAAGCGTTTTGGAGAACAAGTCCTGATGTAAGCTCAGTTCATTCAACCTTCATTTAGGCAGGTTAATCCCATTGAGCCTCGAGGACTCATTTAGAAGAGAGACTTGGTTTCAACAAAGAATGATGACAACAGCAACAACAACAGACAATCATAAAAGAGGCATACATATTTTTTTTAACAAGTTAAAATAAAGGCCCCGGTATAGCTCTGCGTTTGGCTGAACGCCGCTCTACGCGCGCGTTCTGTGCGCAGGCAGTTCACAGTATAGCTCAGCGTTCATTCTCTCGCGTTTTCGCGACCCAATTCTTGACGTCATTTGAGCAGCAGCAGGGCAGAGCGTTTACCTACGGGACAAATTGAGGTCACTGATTGGTCATTTGCTGACACGCCTACTGAACTGATTGACAGGTCGGGTAGGGAAAAAAAGGCACGAGCTGCATCCGCAGCCGTGTTCTGTGTTTATATGTTAATAAAAAAGTTCTAAAAAATAAAATAAAAACAGGGAGCGCTGGTCCAGCACACCAGGAAATATTTAGAACCTCGCGCAGCCACGTTGGACCTGAGTTTAATTCGCTCGTGACAAATTCATTCATTTCAGTCATGGAGTCAGCGGAGGAGGAAGCGATCACTTGACTTTTGGCAAAAAACAAACAAAAGAAAAGGCCAGATCAGGGATGAAGAAGGGGAATTTAATATATTTGTGTCACATACAAAACAGTCCGGCGCCGAGCAGTTTATTGTAAATGGTAAATGGAGCTTATTTATATAGCGCTTTCCAGCCCCCTGTGAGGGACCCCAAAGCGCTTTACAATACCAACCATCCACCCATTCATACACACATTCCCTCAGGTTTTAGGACCCTCATCAATATGCATACCGCAAGAACCGATCAACAGAGGACGCCATCTCCTCTGTGGTCCACACTGCTCTCACCCACCTGGATCAGAAGGACTCATACGTGCGTCTGCTCTTTGTGGACTTCACATCTGCCTTCAACACCATGATCCCACAAACTCTGATAGATAAACTATCTACACTTGGACTAAGCCCCTCCGTTTGTAACTGGGTCCTGGACTTCTTAACAAACAGACCACAGTCCGTGAAGATCCACAACCTCTCATCCTCCACCATCACCCTCAGCACTGGCTCTCCTCAAGGATGTGTGCTGAGCCCTCTTCTGTTCACTCTGCTCACATATGATTGTACAGCCACACATCCAGGCTGTCATATTGTTAAGTTTGCAGATGATACAGCGGTGGTGGGATGCATCACAAACAATGATGAGTCCAGCTACAGACAGGAGGTGGAACACCTGGAGAGCTGGTGCAAAGAGAATAATCTTCACATGAATGTGAAGAAGACAAAGGAGATGATTGTGGACTTCAGAAGGAACAAACACACCCACACCCCACTGAACATAGGTGGATCTGCGGTGGAGGTGGTCTCCAGCTACAAATACTTGGGTGTACACTTGAATGATAACCTCAGCTGGAGCAACAACACCACCAGCCTGATCAAGAAAGGTCATCAGAGACTCTACTTCCTCAGACGGCTGAGACGAGCTGGTCTGAGCAGCCCAGTTCTCACCTCGTTCTACAGGTGTGCAGTGGAGAGCATCCTGTGCTCCAGCATCAACGTGTGGCATGGAGGCTGCACAGTTGCAGAGAGGAAAGCTCTACAGAGAGTGGTGAAGGCTGCACAGAAGTCTGTTGGAGTCAGTCTCCCCACCATCACAGACATTTACACCTCCAGATGCAGGAAGAGAGCCACCTGCATCATGAAGGACCACACTCACCCAGCACACTCACTCTTTGCCCCACTCCCCTCAGGACGGAGGTTGAGAAGCATCAGATGTAGAACCACTAGACTGAGGAACAGCTTCTACCCTGAGGCTGTCAGACTCATGAATAAATAAATAATGGGAATGATCACTGCAAAATATCACATCATGCTGATGCCGATCTGTTTCTTGTTGCTGTGTTCATCTGTGACCATCTGCTCATAAAGACTCGTGTTCGTGCTGCTGTTTATAATGATGTTTTCTCTCTACATTAGGGCTTAGTGTATTACTAGCTGATGTTTCTCTTAGATAATCCTAGATGTTATTACTGTTTTTCTCTTGCATTTGTTGTTGGATGTAACTGGGACCCCGTGTACATAATCTCGTTTTCATCACATGTACCACATGCGGTGCAAATGACAATAAAGACTCTCTGACTCTGACTCTGACATTCATACACCGGTAGCGGCGACTGCCATGCAAGGCGCCATCCAGTCCTACCGGGAGCAACTCGGGGTTAAGTGTCTTGCCCAGGGACACAACGACACATGGTGTGGGGAACCGGGATTCGAACCTCCAACCTTCCGATTTGGGGACGACTGCCATTACCACTACACCACGGCCGCCCGTATTGTGAGACAACGCGCTTGCGTTCGCGGTCGTAAAATTTGAGCTGGGCGCGTTCGTGCCCGCGTTCAAACGATTGCGTCTCTGCGTTCGAACGGCGTCGAGCGGCGTTCGAACGGCATTCAGCCGAACGCAGAGCTATACTGGGGCCTTTAGATGTCAAAAAAGTAGCAAAACAGACAGATTACAAGGCAAATGTAGAAAACTAAAAACAGGAACATGTCTGCATTGGTTCTTGTCAGGAGTCCAACAGATTCTCAAAGCCATTTAGAGAGGTCAAGGTTGAGAGCTTCAGATCTTTTTGTAAGATATTCCAGGAATACTAATCTTATTTACTAATAATTTAATAACACCTTTAAAGCTGGGGTATGTAAGATTGTAATGTAGTCTAACTTTTCAAACAATATATTTTTAACATATTTCTTCACTCAGTCACTATCTACAGACAAACTGATGTTAGACAAAGTAATCTCTGAAAAAATCTATTGTCCCCTTGCTTCTCTATCATACGGAAGCGTATTGCTGACACCTGGAGAAAATTTTTTTGGGGGGCTTATGTAGTAATAATGTGATACGTATCAAGTAATAACGTGATACGTATCACGTTATTACTTGATACGTATCACGTTATTACTTGATACGTATCACGTTATTACTTGATACGTATCAAGTAATTACTTGATACGTATCACGTTATTACTTGATACGTAACACGTTATTACTTGATACGTATCACGTTATTACTTGATACGTAACACGTTATTACTTGATACGTAACACGTTATTACTTGATACGTAACACGTTATTACTTGATACGTAACACGTTATTACTTGATACGTAACACGTTATTACTTGATACGTAACACGTTATTACTTGATACGTAACACGTTATTACTTGATACGTAACACGTTATTACTTGATACGTAACACGTTATTACTTGATACGTATCACGTTATTACTTGATACGTAACACGTTATTACTTGATACGTATCACGTTATTACTTGATACGTATCACGTTATTACTTGATACGTAACACGTTATTACTTGATACGTAACACGTTATTACTTGATACGTAACACGTTATTACTTGATACGTAACACGTTATTACTTGATACGTAACACGTTATTACTTGATACGTAACACGTTATTACTTGATACGTATCACGTTATTACTTGATACGTAACACGTTATTACTTGATACGTAACACGTTATTACTTGATACGTAACACGTTATTACTTGATACGTATCACGTTATTACTTGATACGTATCACGTTATTACTTGATACGTAACACGTTATTACTTGATACGTAACACGTTATTACTTGATACGTAACACGTTATTACTTGATACGTATCACGTTATTACTTGATACGTATCACGTTATTACTTGAAATTACGTTATTACTTTATTATTATTATTATTAACGTTATCACGTTATTACCAGAAATTTAAACTTCTACAGGAGCTGCTACAACTTTTTTACCTGTGAAGCACTCACACCATCCGCCACCAAGGGTAATCATCGATGTGAATAATCACGATGTGGTTGCAGATCTGATCATGTTGATGTGTTTGTGCTCAACTGCTCACAGGCCACATAAGGTGCAAAACTACAAGTCAAAAATAACATAATGCACACAACAGGTTAAACATTTCTTAATTTTTTTGAATTTTAAACACTTCACACACACACATTTTAAAGTTTGCTTTGAACTTTATTTTCCTTCAAATTTTCAAAACGGAGACATACAACATCATCCTATAGAAAACTAATGCACTCTTTGACACAACATGGCCATATAAAAAAGGAACAAAAAGATTTAGAAAACACAAATTAAGCTTATGCTTAACTGTCCATCTGTTAGGCACTTTTAGGATTTAGTGTAAACCTTACACACAATTTGAAGTTTGCATTGAACTTTTTTTTCTTCTTCAACAACAGAGCCAAAAAACATGACCGTCAAGTATAAACCTTAAAAAAAAAAACTACTGCACTCTAGAAACGTCTATATAAAAAAAGGTGTACAAAAAGTTTGTTACAACAAAAATAAAGCTTACGGTATGTTTCACTTTCCATCAGTTAGGTACTTTTAGGATTTAGTGTAAACCTTACACACATTTTCAAGTTTGCATTGAATTTGTTTAAAAAATAAAATCATAACAGTTTTCCTTCATCCATAACTGGAATGAGGTTTTCAATGAACTGTCCGGAAACGTTCAGCCCTTAACCTGAAGTCTTTCGACATTTTAAACATGCATAAACAGATTATACACAGGCACACCCTGTTAGCTTATTCCTACATAAAAAAGTGTGTAAACAAACTACAGTATTTTCATTCATTTAACCTTACTTTTGATATTTTTTGGTTTCACAGTTGAATAATATTGAGCTGTATGAAAATACACTATTCTGTTTACTTCTGTCCCCTTTGTACCAAATGGTATGATCAGATCTAAAGTATGTCGAGCTCAAGGGAGTTTGGGTTACGAAGTATGCTTTCCATTTCAGCACGCAGTTCAGGGTATGAATTGTATGTCGATG
>JBBPBX010041759.1:13414-28712 GCA_038048925.1 Garcialebias charrua | reverse complement strand
ATCAGAGAGGGGGCAGTCCAAGTCCTAGCCTGACACTTAAACATTCATACACAGACACACTCATTCAGACCCACCCTCGTCCTCACCCTCAGTCACAGAAAGACAAACAATAACGACACGCTCCATTCATAATCCCGATGCACACTCTATACCCCCTAGGTCCAAGACATGTACCTGCTCCCTACATGGGGCAGCCCACATCCAAACCCAGGAGGTAGGCCCATTCATTCTGGGGTGGAGAGTAGCAGACATCCAAGATCCGGCCCACCCCGCGCCCCGCCGACAGGACACCCGAGTCCAAGCAGCCCCAGAGGGAGCGCACTGCCAGCCCCGCCCACGGCGAACCCGCAGGCCCCGAACCCCACACCCCAGCACAACCCCTGACGGCCCACCCCCAGAATGTCCGCCAGGCAACCAGGGGGGTAAGAGAAAAATAAATAAATAATATATATATATAAATAAATACATAAATAAATAAAATTGAAATTAACAAATCAAGACCCCGACACACACACCCCCGTCCCCAAATGTACTGTTGGTGAGTGTTGTTGTAAAGTGTACTTAAAAGGGAAAGAGAAGGAGCAAAGGCTAGCATTGTACCAGTTTCCCCTCCACTCCAACTCTAACCCAGGCCCTAATTGTCTAGATGCATAATGTTGAGTGAGCATAGGCATGGGGGCGAGATTGATGTCATCCCGCCACCCATAGCCATAGTGCTCACTCCATTCCCTATATGTGACTTTTATGAAGATGTTTATGAATGAATGTCTAAAGTGTATATAAAATTGAGTCCCAGGTGCTCTGAACAACAGAGATGTAAAACCATTGCAGCACACCCGAGACCCAAATTCCCTACATGTATTAATTTAAGATGAAGAGGGCGGAGGTGCGTGTTGAGGGATGGGGAGAAAAATATCTGCAGGAACAGTGCTCCCACAGCGAGTCAGCTCCCCCGCTGACCCTGCGTACCCCCCCAGCTCGCCAAGGTCCACCCAAGGAGCGAGGTAAAAGAAACACCTCTCCGACCGCCAGGCCATTGAGCCAAGACCAGAGAGGGACACGGCCCCGAGGGCCGCCAACAGCAGAACCAACAGCCCACACCCACCAGGGCCGCCACGACCCCTGCGAACCGCAGTCAGCCCGCCGTCCAAGAAGACACAAAATCCCACATGGACGACACGGCCAAGAGCGCCCGCCCAACCGCCGACAGAGCCAGGAAGCACCAAGAACAGGCCCCAACCGGGGCCCGCACACCGGCCAAGCATAGTCCAAGACCATCATCCAGGACATCCACTTAATCCCCACCCCAGAAGAAATACTACACCCACCCTTCATATTAACAACTTTCAGAACACATAACACATTAGACACCCAGGCTGGGTTTGCCCGCCCCCTCCCATTGGCCACCAGTCACGCCCCCAGACACCCACCCCCCAGCATATGAACCCCAACCCACCAGCGAGCCGAGAGCCCCCGGCCAGAGCCGGGCACCAGAGCGCCAGCCAGCCCATAGCCCGGCGACCCGCCCGCCAGAGCCCAAGACCCCCGACCCCCACCAGGCCCAAGCCCGGGGACGATCTAATAAACTATGGTTCCGGAGGCTTTTCTGGGTGGAGTTTGCATGTTCTCTCCATGCATGTGTTGGTTTTCTCTGGGTGCTCCGGTTTACCCCCACAGACCAAAAACATGCATGCTAGACTGATTGTTAACTCTAAATTGTCCCTAGGTGTGAGTGAGAGAGTGAATAGTCGTTTGTCTCATGTGTCCCTGTGATGGACTGAAGACCTGTCCAGGATGTACCACACCTCTCACACAATGATTGCTGGACATGGGCACCAGTGACCCCCCCCCCCCGAGACCCGAAAAGGATGTAAAGATAATGGATGGATGGATAGATGGAACTAACTTCATGTTGTGAGATACAGTATGTTACAAAAACAATAGACCATGTTCAATTGCTCTGTTGTGGCTTTGATAAATTATTGTGCAAATTAAACTAAGTTACAGGTCACTAAACATTAAAAGCTAACGTAGCTATGCTATCTATGGGCATGGATGCCCATTCATATGCAAAATTGACCTTCTTAATTGAGGATGTTTTTAATAGAGGCATTTCATGTTGAGAAACCATGACGACCTTAGGTTAATGGTCATTCCTCTACTTTAAAACCTAAGACCATTGATTAGCAGTGAAGTGGGTGTTCTCCGAGTCTATATGCACTGAGAGTGATAAGTCAAGTGCATCTTGGCAACCAGCCAGAGTCAAGATTTAATGTGTTTTCTTCAACAGTGGCTTTCTGGTTGCCCTTCCGCCATAAAAGGTCAGACCGGTGGGGAACTCGGGCAATAGTTGTATGCACAGTCTCTCCACTCTCACCTGCTGAAGTTTGTAAATGCTTCAAAGTGGTCGGGGGTCTCTTGGTGGCCTCTCTCACTATTCTTCTTGCATGGTCACTCAGTTTGGTAGGTTTATACATGTCCCAAATTCTTTCTATAACTTGATGATGGCTCTAATGGTGCATTCAGACCTAACAGCGTTTCAACGGCAGGAGCGTCCAGCTTACATTCAAAGTCAATGGGGGACGCGCTTCCAGCCGCGTCTTGGCGTCGGGCGTCACGTCACGTGCGTGTTGAGCGTGTCTGGAAAGCGTTTTCCGTGCACGTGAACTCGCGTCAGCCTCCAAACCACGCATTTACCATGCTGAAGATTTCGCCGTTCAAACTTTCAAACGCCGTTCAACTCTCCCTGATTGGTTGATCAGGGAGAGTCGGGGGGAGAAGAGAGGGGGAGAGTCCCTATGTGACGCGGAAACGAGGGGGCGGGGGTATTGCGCAACTATGTGACGTATTGTTTGTGGGACACAGAAAAGACCCGCGAGGTCGTGTACTATGGAAGAGAAACTCATTGTAGCTGTGTGTTCGCGACAAGTCCTTCACGACCAGTCAAGTCTGCTCTACAGAGACAGAAATAAAAAGCTCCTTGCCTGGCGGAGTGCAGTGAGGACTCGGTATACCGGTAAGCTCCTCCCACACACCCCGCAGCAGTTTCGCGTTCAGGTCTGGACACCAAGTGCGTCCACTTGCGTGCGTGACTAGCTTTTTGGAAGTTGAAACGCTGTTTGGTCTGGATGCACCATAACAGAACTCTTGGGGATGGGTTAGGGCAATGGAAATCCATTTGCATCCATCCTGACTTCTATTTTTCAATCACTTTTTCTATGGGTTGTACTAAGACAGTTGCTTCAAAGGGGGTGGATATTTATGCAATCAACATCTTTACAGTGCCTTTTTATTTAACTGGTATTACTCTGTTAAGTTTGATTTCACTTTGACATTGAAGGCTTGCCTTTTTTCCTTTTGTTTTATTTTGTCAATTTTCATTTACATTGATCATGCCTGACTTATGACAACAATAAAAGAATAACATATCCAAGAAACAGATTTTTTTAAGGCACTGCATTGCAGATGTACTTTTCAGGTTGGACAGTAATTCCTTTACTTAATCTGATATACAATTTTTTTTCTCCAGTTTTGTTTCATAGAGATGCTGCATGGTAAAACCCATTTCAGCTGTAAGCACAGTACATTAAACTCAAACTGTGCAAAACATAACTACGATAAAATGACACAAATGAATCTTGGTAATATATGATAATTGGCAAGAGATGTGTTGAAACTGGTCAAAAAAAAAAAAAGCCCATTTGTTCTGGGACAAAACAAGTTACTCCTCGGGGTTTACAGCCAACAAACAGAATAGAATGTGGACGTAAGTGTGGATCATACACAATAGGCGTGTTTCCATCAAGGTTTCTAGGTGCGCATTATGAAGCATCGCATCAGAAAAGCTAAATGGAAACGGCATAATTCGAGTTAACTTCCTCTAAGTCGCTCTAAAGTTTATACGCTCGCTTGAGGTAGTTTTTGGGGAGTCGATTCAGAGCTGAGTCGGCTAAACGACAGATGGAAACAGATTAGCCGACTCAGTTCTGCCGCAGCGAACATTCACGTCACGTGACTGATCAGCTGTTTCCGCTCCGGACAACATGTAACATCGCTAAAACTAGTTGGCATGACAGAATAAATACAACTTGCCCGATAGCAACACATACCTGAAATATTCTCTCCATTTTGCCGAGATGTCTGTTTTCAAACGCTACTTCCTGTTTACTGTGGAAGTGCGTAACGCTGACGTCTGACGTATGGCGCTGACGTGTGACGTAATGACGCTGACGTCTGACGTAGAGACGCTTTGCGTGGCATTGCAGATGCGCTTCAAGCCAGTTTAATGGAAACACTTCTGATCCTCATAATTTTAATTTACATTTTAGCGAAATTTTCTAAAATTCGCTCAAAAATCGAATTTAAATTGGATGGAAACATAGCTACTATCATCTTTCTCATGTGCAACAACACTAAGTCTCGAATAACTGTGGTAAAAAGTGACCCTTTCAAAATGCAGCTCATTCATAGGGTCACTGTTTGTTTCCCCAGATAAGGAGATAAAATATAAAGGACCAGGAGAAAATCTGTTGGCCAACAAGAGATAGATTTTTACACAGAACAATAGCGTGACATATTTACTGCAGACAACCGCTGCCTAATTGGACTTGACAGTTTCAAATAACAGCGTTAATTAAATTGTAAGCTGCCTGAAAAGTAGTTCTAAATGTGGTGACGGTCTGATGTGGCCACACAAGAGCTAGATGAAAAGCTTTTCATAGACACAGCCTCTCCTCAAAGGCATTGATGACGTTAAACACAGCTGTAAACAGTAAAACAAGACGTGTTAAAAAATTTTTTAAAATACTTTCACGACATACCGGGAAATGGGGGAGAGTCTGTAAACTGGCCTATATAAGTTATTTGTTGCTTAATTTATTTTCTATAAATTGTCAATTTCCTTTAATAAAACAGAGCAAACACAAATCCTTGACAATTAATGGACAGAAGCAGCTGCACAAACACAGGAAATGAACAAAACTGTGACTTTATTGGAACATTACCCGATAGAAGAACATGTAAAAAAAACGACCCAATACTCACCAGATTCATGGCATCTCGAAATGTTTATACCAATCAAAATGTTTGTTCTTTAAGAACAAAACAATAATTTCAAAGTACTAAGTTATGAAACTCAGGTCTGGTTCTACTGGAGTGGTTTATTAAAGTTTCTGTGACCACATGTGAATTTCTTGAACTGAATCTCATGTGATGTGAGGCTGGTATTAAAGTAAATTATTCTGCTTCTAGGGGAAAAAATTTTTTTTAAACATCTGGACAAAAATTGATGCCAGGCTATGCCACTGGTGTAATTATGAAAAATTGAAAATAATGTCTGCTGCACATATGTTCCATTAGGGTATGTGTAAACTAAAGATAATTGTTTCAGGAGTTTACAGAAGCGTGCCTCCATCGTTTTATGACATTAATGACATATTGACCTGTGGTTCTCAGCTGTACTGGCGTGAATCGTTTTTACATTACGTTTCAGAACATTTCAGAACATGCCACTTACAATAACTTAAGAGGAGTGGACTAAACTAAGTACCGGTATCCATTTTTAATCACTGGTTAAATCCAACCACAAGTTTAACAAGACAGATGGTAATTGGGTTACTGAAAGACTGCTTTTACAGAGTTTGATTCCTTGTGTATGTTCTTTTGTACTGAAACTCTGGCACAACAATTTCCTGCAGGATCAATAAAGTTTTATCTTAACTTATCTTTATTAGAAAGGTTTGATTTATTTAGTTGTACTGCAGTGATACTAAATGCCTTAAAGGAGCTGTATGTAACTTTTCTAACAATATATTTTTAACATATTTCTTCACTCTGTCACTACCTCCTGACATACTGATTTTAGACAAGTAATCTCTGAAAAAAACTATTGTCCCCTTGCTTCTCTAAAAGCATTTCTAAAAAGCCACAGTGACCCGCCGTTAACCAGCCAATAAAACAGAGTTTGTAACCAGCCAATAAAAACAGAGCTTGAATTTGAATCAGCCAATAAAAACAGAGCTTGAATTTGAATTTCAGCAGAGCAAGGGGTAAGTTTCTGGTCCCTCCCCCTCAGAGCCATATATGGCTCTGAGGGGGAGGGACCAGAAACGTGTCTCTGTTCAAAATTTTCCTAAGTTCCAGCGTGTTCCTGAAAGTTAAAACCAGACCCTTGTCCTTCACTTCGCTTTGTACTAGGGTCTGGGATTTCTCCCATAGACAACGATTTCTCCGGTCGATTTTTGACCGGACCAATCAGAGAACAGAAGGCGGATTACCGGACCAATCAGAGAACAGAAGGCGGAGTTTTGAACGACGTCGACTGACGTCGTCAGTTAAAATGGCTGCCGCCACGAAGGAATTTTCATGAAAACAAGGTAAAAAACTATTATTTCTTTGCTGAGAAAAAATATATTTCTTAGCTGACGTTATATCAGAAGTGTTCCTGAGCTTAACAGTTCCTAAATCAATTCACGAAATGGTCAAATCTGCTGGATTTAAATAGTTTCGGCTACGAAAATAAATGATAAAAAATCAAATTTTATCTCAAATGTTTCATCTAGGCCAACAGTCAGTAAATTAGAGCCATATAATTACACACTGGTAGCAGAAAAAATATCCACCGAGTGGTTTCTGGGCTATTTATCTGATAGCCTGGACCTCGCCAGGCTAAACTAACAAAACTCCGCCTTCTGTTCTCTGATTGGTCCGGTCAAAAATCGACAGGAGAAATCGTTGTCTATGGGAGAAATGCCAGACCCTAGTCCAAAGCAAAGTGAAGGACAAGGGTCCGGTTTTAACCAGGCTAGTTAGGGTTATGTTCTTGTTTAAAGTTCAAACTATTAATATTGACAAAGTTGAGAGTTTTACGTTTGACAGTGATTTCAAAAAAATGTTTGAAAGCTAAATACAAATAAAAGGTGAACATTCATTTATTTGTACTGTTTTTCTGTGGCTTTTATATTGTTTATATTGATATAGAAATTAGATCGTTATCGACCGAAATTAAAGCTTCAGTATGTAGCTTTTTTTATGAACATATTTCTTCACTCTGTCACTACCTCCTGACAGACTGATGTTAGCCAGGTAATCTCTGAAAAAAAAAATGTAAAAAAATTGTCCCCTTGCTTCTCCAGGTGGTAAATAAGCATTTCTAAAAAGAAAAGGTGACCCGCCATTTTCCAGCCAATAAAAACAGAGTTTGTAACCAGCCAATAAAAACAGAGCTTGAATTTGAATCAGCCAATAAAAACAGAGCTTGAATTTGAAATTCAACAGACCACAAGGGGGCAGAGCCATATATGGCTCTGAGGGGGAGGGATCAGAATGCTTTGCCTGTTGAAAATATTTCTAAGTGCTGCAGTTCTACAGAAACTGCATACTGAACCTTTAAGAAATATATCGTGATAAAAGTTATGGCCATATCGTCCAGCCCTATAGCTGAAGTACAAGAAAAGTACGACCTCGATGTACAATCATTTGAAAAGGCATCCGCTAATGCTAACTACAGTACAACCCGCATGCTCCAGTCAAGCGTCAGTTACCTCCTTCATTAAATATATGGGGTGTATGGCATCCCAGGGAAAGTTCTGAAGTAATGTGCGGACCAGCTCTGTGAGGTGCTGGCTGACATCTTCATAACTCACTTGCACTGGAGTCAGTTCCCACCTGCCTGAAGACCGCGACCATCATCCCAGTCCCAAAGAGCTCCACAGTGACTGGTCTGAATGACTATAGACCGGTGGCCCTCACCCCGATAGTCGCTAAATGTTTTGAGAAACTGGTCATGTCCCACATCAAGACAACCGTCAACATCAACGAGGACCCTCATCAATATGCATACCGCGAGAACCGATCAACAGAGGACGCCATCTCCTCTGTGGTCCACACTGCTCTCACCCACCTGGATCAGAAGGACTCATACGTGCATGCTCTTTGTGGACTTCACATCTGCCTTCAACACCATGATCCCCCAAACTCTGATAGACAAACTATCTACACTTGGACTAAGCCCCTCCATTTGTAACTGGGTACTAGACTTCTTAACAAACAGACCACAGTCCGTGAAGATCCACAACTTCTCCTCCTCCACCATAACCCTCAGCACTGGCTCTCCCCAAGGATGTGTGCTGAGCCCTCTTCTGTTCACTCTGCTCACATATGATTGTACAGCCACACATCCAGGCTGTCATATTGTTAAGTTTGCAGATGATACAGCGGTGGTGGGATGCATCACAAACAATGATGAGTCCAGCTACAGACAGGAGGTGGAACACCTGGAGAGCTGGTGCAAAGAGAATAATCTTCACATGAATGTGAAGAAGACAAAGGAGATGATTGTGGACTTCAGAAGGAACAAACACACCCATGCCCCACTGAACATAGGTGGATCTGCGGTGGAGGTGGTCTCCAGCTACAAATACTTGGGTGTACACTTGAATGATAACCTCAGCTGGAGCAACAACACCACCAGCCTGATCAAGAAAGGTCATCAGAGACTCTACTTCCTCAGACGGCTGAGACGAGCTGGTCTGAGCAGCCCAGTCCTCACCTCCTTCTACAGGTGTGCAGTGGAGAGCATCCTGTGCTCCAGCATCAACGTGTGGCATGGAGGCTGCACAGTTGCAGAGAGGAAAGCTCTACAGAGAGTGGTGAAGGCTGCACAGAAGTCTGTTGGAGTCAGTCTCCCCACCATCACAGACATTTACACCTCCAGATGCAGGAAAAGAGCCACCTGCATCATGAAAGACCTCACTCACCCAGCACACTCACTCTTTGCCCCACTCCCCTCAGGACGGAGGTTGAGGAGCATCAAATGTAGAACCACTAGACTGAGGAACAGCTTCTACCCTGAGGCTGTTAGACTCATGAATAAATAAATAATAAGAATAAACACTGCAAAATATCACATCATGCTGATGCTGATCTGTTTTCTTGTTGCTGTGTTCATCTGTGACCATCTGCTCATACAGACTCATGTTCGTGCTGCTGTTTATAATGATGTTTTTCCACTACATTAGGGCTTAGTGTATTACTAGTTGATGTTTCTCTTAGTTAATTCTAGATGTTATTACTGTTTTTCTCTTGCATTTGTTGTTGGATGTAACTGGGACCCCGTGTACATAATCTCGTTTTCATCACATGTACCACATGCGGTGCAAATGACAATAAAGACTCTCTGACTCTGACTCTGACTCTCTTAATTTCCTATGATGTCACAGCGATTAGTCAACTTTTATCACGTTGAAGTCGACTTAAAAAAATTTAAAGTTGTGCAACTCCTATATCTAATCATTACTCTGGGATCATTACTCTGGGAGTTTCATTAAAATCTGTGAAGTAGTTCATAAGGTATGTGGCAAACAAATGAACAGGCTTGACGCCAATAGTCAATGCTAACAAATGTTGCACAATGTGAAGCGCTTGGAGTATGTGTTGGGAGTGATGCTTAGCTATTGCCACAGCAAATCTTAGCTTCTTATCTGTAAAACTGGTGGCATTTTGAGTTTGCTAAGGTCAGTTAACTGTGGGGATAACTTTGAATTGAACGAACTCAAGTTAATAGGTGGTAAATTTACACACAGTGAATATTTTTTGAGTTTCATTTCATTCCATGTTAGTTTTCTCCTTTTTGACCGCTAGGTAAAAATTGACTCCAACAGTTAAGAACAAAGTTTGAAAACAACTTGCACATTGACTTTGTGCTCAGTATGTGTTGAAGACAAACTTACATACTATTACATAACTCACTATTACATACGTTAGCTTAATATATAAGTGGCTAATGGTACGTCCACACCAAACGGCTTTTCAACTGCAGGAGCGTCCAGTTTACATGCAAAGTCAATGGGGGACGCGCCTCCAGGCGCGTCTTGGCGTCGGGCGTCACGTCACGTGCGTGTTGAGCGTGCTGGAAAGCGTTTTCCGTGCACGTGAACCCGCGTCAGCCTCCAAAGCACGCGTTGATTTAGCTGAAGATTTCGCCGTTCAAACGCCGTTCAACTCGTGTGTCAACCAATCAGGGAGAGTCGGGGGGAGGAGAGAGGGGGAGANTTGTTCAGCAGTCGCTGATCACAGCCAGAAGTCTGATCTGCCCGGCGCGCACACACACACTTGGAATCGCTGCGGGCGGCTCTCTCACCCCCCGCCGTGCTAGATTGGCCACTCAGGAGAACGCTCAGTGCCCACTGTTCTTTTCCTGAAGCCCCAGGACAACCCCCACTGGGGTGGACGCATTGGCACACAAACTGTGGGCCAAAATAAAAATAAGAACGTTTTATGTTCTCTCCTCCAGTCTAGCTGCCACTGGAGCTACTGGAAAGATTGAAGGAGGTGGCGTACAGTGATTCTGATCGCCCCGCAGAACACACCATGGTTCCGGTGCTACAGCAACTAAGAGTTTCCCTGTGATAGGTCAACATTTACTGATCTGGTTGCTGAACGTTAATGTTTAGAAAGTCTTGAATTTTTCTAAAAAGATGTCTTTGTGCACTACCCTGCAAGCGTGTCCAAAGTGTTTACCGGTACGCGTCAAATGGTTTGCTTGTCAGCAATGGTGCCTGGGAAGTCAGTTGGACCCATCTTCACTCTGGGTTCCATCTTCCCATGTTTATAGTTATGGCTGGTCAGAAATTTAGCCTGCAGCACGGTTACAACTTATGTTGCAGCTATGTCTTCCTGCCACGGGGGATTCAACGATAGAACAGGTTTTAATCATCCCCTGTTAAAACGTTTTCTGAAAGGTGTTCGTCGTCTTATTCTCGCACCTTAGTCACACAATGGGACCTAGTTACTGTGCTGAGTTCACTAACTAGGGATCCATTTGACCCGTTAGACCAGATACAGTTAAAGCTTTTATCCTTAAACCAGCTCTGTTGCTGGTTCAAAATTCGGCTAAGGAGTAAATGACTTGTCTGTTTCTCCTTCTCTTAAGGAAGACAAAATGATTAAGAGGGAAGGGAGTTCAGTTGAACTTAGACCAACCCTGCTTTTAGCCTTAAAGCTTGACGTGTTCATTCAAAGTTTAAATCATTCACTGAACGGCTTTGTTCTCCTCCTCTCTTTTCTGCAGAGGAAGAACGCCTACATTTGTCTTGTCCAGTGCGGGCGCTAAAGTGTTATGTGACACGCACTGCTGCGATGCTTAAGTCTGATAAGTTTTTTGTGCCTTCAGAGGACAATCTCAGGGTCAACCTTGACCTATCAGCGGTTGTCACATTGGCTATATGAGGCCATTTCTCTGGCATACAGCTTCCTGGCCTCCAGCCCCCTGAACAAATAAGAGTTCACTTCTCTAGAGGGTTTGCAGTTCCACAGCCCTGCACGGAGGTCTTCTGTGCAGGACATCTGTTCAGGCTGCCTCTTGGTCGTCAGCGACTCCCTGTATCTATTTTGGTTACAGAACGTTTCCAGCTCCTCCCTGATGCATTATGTTCTCAGGGTTGTAGCAGAGTGATTGTCTTTCATTATCAATAGACATTGATGATTGACACAGTTGTATCTGCTTTGTTGATTCTGATTATGAATTCAGAGTCGTTCATTTACCATCACATGATGATGAGGATTGTCCACCTGCTATATTATGCACCCTTTTGTCTCAATTGACAGTGCATATTCATGCTTATTGAGGTGTGGCGGTTGCCTGAGTGTGTTATGGTTTCAGTCAGACCCAATGGGGCATGGACCATATCGTGCTCCGCCCTTTAACCCAAAAGGCGTGGCTTAAAGGGCTACGCCCACAGGAAATAGAACGTCGGTTACGTACTGTAACCCTAGATTCTATGAGTGTGGGCGTAGCCCTTTAAGCCTTGAGGCCCCATTGGCTCTCTTTGGCTGAAAAAATTGTTTTTGCCATTGGGAGCAGTTCCTCGGTCGACAGGGGTTTTTATGGACCGAGGGCGTGGGCCCACAGCAGGTGGGCGTGGACTAGAAGTTTTCAATGTTGGTGCGAAGCACAGGGTAAACCCAAAAGGCGTGGCTTAAAGGGCTACGCCCACACTCATAGAATCTAGGGTTACAGTACGTAACCGACGATTTAAGACTGGACTCTGGTTTGGTTGGCCACTCCAGGACCTTCATAGAGAGATCCTGAAGCATCACCATGCATGACCATCAGGTTCTTGGTCACCTCCTTGACTAAGACCCTTCTGCCCTGACTGCTCAGTTTAGACGGCCGACCAGCTGTAGGAAGAGTCCTGGTGGTTCCAAACTTCTTCCATCTATGAATGATGGAGGCCACTGGGCTCACTGGGACCTTCAAAGCAGCAGAAATGTTTCTGTATCCTTCCCCAGATCCTTCCCGTCTCAGAGGTCTACAGACCATTCCTTTGACTTCATGGGTTTTGTTTGTGCTCTGACATGCATCGTCAACTGTGGGACCTTATCTAGACACAGACAGTGTTTCTTTCCAAATCAAGT
Organism: Garcialebias charrua; assembly: GCA_038048925.1. Lineage (NCBI taxonomy): Eukaryota > Metazoa > Chordata > Actinopteri > Cyprinodontiformes > Rivulidae > Garcialebias > Garcialebias charrua. The sequence continues at coordinate 16,298 of JBBPBX010041759.1, read as the reverse complement.
CCCATCAACTGAATTTACCACAGATGGGACTCCATTAAAGTTGTAAACATCTCAAGGATGATCAGTGGAAGCAGAATGAGCTCCATTTGGAGCTTCATGGCAAAGGCTGTGAATACTTACGTAAATGTGATTATTTTTCTATTTTTAATAAATTTACAAAAAAAATCACAGAAAATATTTTTCATTGTCATAACGGGGTATTGTTTGTAATACTTTGAGGAGATTAATTTAAAACAATTTGGAATAAGGCTGTAACAACAAAATGTGGAAAAAGTGAAATGCTGTGAATACTTTCTGGATGCACTAGATATGTAATTCACTACAGCAAATTAATTTACTTCTTTATCACTAAGTGTCTAAATATTATTTTTCATGAGGTTCTTCTACTTCAGCAAACCTGCAAAGCTGTGTCTCAGCTACAATTAACTACTGTACTGTAGTCTGTTCAGAGAGGGGGTTCAGGGTGAACAACAGGTCTCATCAGCAACAACGATGAGACGGACTACAGGAACGAGGTGAGCCGCTTGGCCTTGTGGTGCGGACACAACAATCTCACTCTCAACGTGGAGAAGACAAAGGAGATTGTCGTGGACTTCAGGAAGAGGGATGCACAACATGCCCCTCTGACCATCAACAGCACCGCAGTGGAGAGAGTGGACAGCACCAAGTTCCTGGGAGTGCACGTCTCAAAGGACCTGTCCTGGAGCAGGAACACTGCAGCACTGGCGAAGAAGGCTCACCAGCGCCTCTACTTTCTCCGCAAGCTGAAAAGGGCTGGAGCTTCAACCTCCATCATGTGCACCTTCTACAGAGGTGCCATAGAAAGTGTCCTGACCAGCTGCATCACTGTGTGGTTTGGTGCATGCACTGCATCCTGCCGCAAGAGCCTCCAGCGCATCGTGAAAGCAGCTGAGAAGATCGTCGGCACCTCCTTGCCCTCACTGCAGGACTTACACAGCAAACGCCTCACTCGGAAAGCCCACCGCATGGCAGGTGATCCCACACACCCACTACACAGCCGCTTTAGACTGCTGCCATCAGGGAGGAGACTGAGGAGTCTCCAGGCTCGTACCAGCAGACTGAGAGACAGCTCTGTTCATCAGGCAGTCAGAATGCTAAACACTCTGCCTGCTCTGCCTCCCCTCCCATTTGAACTGCCTTAACACAAAAAACTTTCTCACACATTACCACTCAACACAAAGTTTTTAACACTGGACTCTGTGTCATCAAACGGGTTATTCACTAAACTCTCGGTCATGTGTTCATTCAGTTTGCACTACTTCTCATATTTGCACTAATGTTTGTATTACATTACTGCCTATAGTCATACTACTGTTTACATTCACTGTTTACATTTATTAATACTGTTTACATTTATTACTACTGTTTTACATTTATTACTACTGTTTACATTTACTACTACTGTTTACATTTACACTACTTTTATCTACACTACTGCTGATACATATACAGTATTCTCTGACTAGCCTTATCTAAGGATGCCAAATGTGCCTTATGTGCCTTACTGCATATGCCACTTTGCCTCTATACCAACATCAACTACCTCATACATATACTGTGTACATTAACTCATATGCTGCTGTGCCACTCTTTGCAAATGTCAATGCTAGAACCTTCAGTTTATTTTATAGATATACTTTTTATACTTTTTATACTACTATGAAAAAACTCAGGACAGTGTTACACTTTTACTATTTTATGCTTATGTTTATTAAATGTTTTAGTGTTTAGTGTTTAGATGGTTACTGTTGCACCGAGGGACTGAGAGAAACGCAATTTCAATCCTGTGTATGTCCTGTACATATTGCAGTTCTGACAATAAAGTTGACTTTGACTTTTGACTTGACTTTGACTTCTGATATAACGTCAGCTAAGAAATATTTTTTCTCAGCAAAGAAATAATAGTTTTTTACCTTGTTTTCATGAAAATTCCTTCGTGGCGGCAGCCATTTTAACTGACGACGTCAGTCGACGTCGTTCAAAACTCCGCCTTCTGTTCTCTGATTGGTCCGGTAATCCGCCTTCTGTTCTCTGATTGGTCCGGTCAAAAATCGACCGGAGAAATCGTTGTCTATGGGAGAAATGCCAGACCCTAGTACAAAGCGAAGTGAAGGACAAGGGTCTGGTTTTAACCAGGCTACACATGCGGTGCAAATGACAATAAAGACTCTCTGACTCTGATCTCTAATGGTGGTGACCATTTTGGATTTTGACAGGCAACCCAATTTATAATGGGGATCTTCTTACGCCTAGGTGCAGCAACATACCGTATTCGCCGTTGTAAAATATGCACCGGTGTTTAATACGCTTTGTCCAATTATTAACAATAAACAAGAAAAAAATTTACACAATGCGCTTCGGTGTTTGATACGCGTCATCGCCATGCGATGCGTCAGCGCCTCATTTGCCCTGCTTAAAATGGCGCGACAGAAGCAAGCGAGTACAAAGAACTTCACAAGGAAGCACGGTAAAAACAATTATTTCTTTGCGAGAAAAATATATTTCTTAGCCGACTATAGCAGACGTGCTCCTGAGCTTAACTTCTTCTTCTTCTTCTTCTTTCGGCTTTTTCCCTGCGTTAGGGGTCACCACAGCGATCTAGTCGCATGAAGATTTGGCAGTTGTTTTTACGCCGGATGCCCTTCCTGACACAACCACAGACCACCGAGCAACCACAGCCCTCTGTGTGGAGCAGAGAGCTGATATCTAGGGTTCCCAGGGGAGCAGATGTGGGTTAAGGGCCTTGCTCAAGGGCCCAGAGTGGGGCAGATGAGGGTGGAGATAGGTGTGACCACTTCACTTATCACTTATCCCACCCACATCTTTGATGTTGTCGGTACCGGGGCTTGAACCGGGGACCTTC
>JBBPBX010041759.1:0-13336 GCA_038048925.1 Garcialebias charrua | reverse complement strand
GCGACCTTCCGATCACAAGCGCACCTTCTTAACCTCTGCGCCACCACTCCCCGTGCTCCTGAGCTTAAAGAAATGTTCAAATCAGCTGGATTTTTTTTTTTTAAACTTCGCCAAATTTTAGGCTGGCGGCTCAGACCGGACGCTTCGTTTCTTTAAATTTAGCTAAATAAACGCTTAAAAAATATATTTCTTAGCCTGACTTTATAGAAGACGTGCTCCTGAGCTTAACGAAATGTTCAAATCAGCTGGATTTTTAAAAAAAAACTTCGCCAATTTTAGGCAGGCGGCTCGGACCGGACGCTTTGTTTCTTTAAATTTAGCTAAATAAACGCTTAAAAAATATATTTCTTACCTGACTATAGCAGACGGGCTCCTGAGCTGAACCAAATGTGAAATCAGCTGGATTTAAAAATCTGCGGTGTGGTTTATGAGTGGTATCTTGCAAACAAAAACAGCGAACCTCACAGCTAAGCTAAATGCAGCTACCGGTACACCCAGAGCAAGGGGCGGGCAGCGACAGAGTCAGTCCGACCAGAGGAGGCTGTTTTCGGACACATGAGCTAGAAACGTCTGGAAGTGGCCCTCCTCTTCCTCTTCGCTCTCTGAGTCCTCTGCTGGCTGCTGCCTACAGCGCCCGTATAGCGGCCGAAACTGGTACTGCACCATTTTTGCCAAAAATGAAAAACGAAGAATCAGAGCGAAAAATGGGTCTAAAAATATGGGAAAAAATCCATAAATAATACTCTTCTGTGTTTAATACGCAGGACATTCAAATTAGCAAAAAAAATGCGTATTATACACCGGCGAATACGGTACCAAAAATGGAAGCATGTTGCTCATTTTTGAAGTTACAGTATTGTGCTCACAATTTGCATGAGCGGACGGATGGAAGGTACTCCCAATTCCCTCTCGTCGTTCAATGAGGGACAAAAATGGAAAGGTTTTCAAAGGTTTAATAAACACTTGATTCAATTAAATTCAATCAATTTTATTTATATAGCACCAAGTCACAACAGAAGTCATCTCAGGGCATTGAACAAATACATTCACATGTGTAAAAAATGTATTCTATTATGATCACTTACTGTAGAAATAGTGACTTGTATCTCCATTGGTTATTTATTGACATGGAGCCTCATTTCACTTATGACCAATGCTCTTTACATACGGTTATCTTCTAATGTCTGCATGGACTTGTGTCAAACCAAATTTCCTTATCTTCTTGTCTGACTTGATAATTTGTGATTTATCAATGACTAGTTAGTTTTATTTTAGTTTTAAAAAGCCAGAAAGTAAGAAGGAATGTGCGTCAGTAAGTTCAGTCAGTCGGTTGGTGAGCATTATCGGCCGTGGCGTAGTGGTAAGGGCAGTCGTCTCCCGATCGGAAAGTTGGCGGTTCGACTCCCGGGACCCGCACCATGTGTCGTTGTGTCCTTGGGCAAGACACTTAACCCTGAGTTGCTCCCGGTAGGACTGGAAAGCACCTTGCATGGTAGTCTGCCGCCACCGGTTTATGAATGTGTGTAGCATTCAATATACTGTATGTGTAGCACTTTGAGATTTTCAGTAATGAAAAGTGCGTTATAAATTGAATTATTTATTTTTTTATTTTTTTATTTTTTTATCCAAAAGACTCCATTTCCATTGTTTTCCCAGGGGGCTATACAATAAACAGTATGTTCCACAACTGACCGGAGACAGTAATAGTTTTCTCTTTTAAGCCAAGTTAATTTATTTAATTACATCATTTAATTAATCTTAAAAAACATTGCATTAGCAATTCTGACACCACGAAGTCCTTCTACAAGCCTTTACTTCTAACTTTCCACCACATGTTTTATAGACATGTGTTCAGAGAAGTGGGCCACCACAGTTGCTGTAATTTTACAAATGAATGCAAATGTACAAGACTGTTGGTGCCTCCTGTGACATGGCTCATGTGTGCACAGGGACATGTGGCAGCATGTAAACAAGAAGATAAAAGAATGTTTTCCAGTTTTCCATGATGTTAGTCACGATCTAACAGGAAGTTGACTTTAGCGTCCTTTGCGTGAAATGGGCTGCCTCAAAAACACAAAGGAGATCAAAGGTTTGATTAACATGTCCAAACATCTTGGAAATTTTTCCACTCAAACTGTTTCCTTATGAACAGTACACAGGGCAGTTCTGTGGATATAAGTGAAGTACGCAAAGACAAAAGCTCTCTTTGTCGTGGTGCCCTTATTTCAAGGTGAATAATTAGGGGTCTGGTGATGTTTTTAGACTACCAAAGTGAACCTGAGACAAAGATTTAACAAAGAATCACAGAGAAAAATATACTTTAAAGGAGCTGTATGTAACTTTTCTAACAATATATTTTAAACATATTTCTTCACTCTGTCACTACCTCCTGACATACTGATTTTAGACAAGTAATCTCTGAAAAAACTATTGTCCCCTTGATCAAAAAGGCATTCAATACAGTCCAATATCATGTCCTGGACGACTGAGAATCTTCACCAGCATATTGTCCCCTTGCTTCTCTAAAAGCATTTCTAAAAAGCCACAGTGACTCACCGTTAACCAGCCAATAAAAACAGAGTTTGTAACCAGCCAATAAAAACAGAGCTTGAATTTGAATCAGCCAATAAAAACAGAGCTTGAATTTGAATTTCAGCAGAGCAAGGGCAAGAGCAAGCCTCAGAGCCATATATGGCTCTGAGGGGGAGGGACCAGAAACGTGTCTCTGTTCAAAATTTTCCTAAGTTCCAGCGTGTTCCAGAAATTACATACTGAACCTTTAAAGATCCACTGACGTGATTTTTCTACTATTCATCAAATTGCTCAAAATATATATATATTATCATTTAAATATGTTAATTTTTGCAAACAAAATGATAAATCACTTTAATTTTGCTTTAAAAGTGATTTTGAACTTCAAGCCGTGTTTAATCATGGGAAATCCGTTTACACCTGAACGCACCATCTGTGATGTAATGTGCAGAGTGAGAGGCAGAGGGCTCCAGTCTCTTCAATAGCAGACATTTTAAAACCTGACTAATTTAGCAATCTAGGTGAAGATTTAAGCTATTTGTCTTCATTTTGGGAAGCAGAAAATAGTTTGGGTGATGGAACAAGAAACAGCAGGATCTAATTTAGATCTGATGCCGTATCAGACTTACTTTTATGTGAGCTGCTCATACCGTGACAAGCCAAGAGCTCTGCCTCAACTCTGCACATGACATCACAGATGGTGCGTTCGGGTGTAAACGGATTTCCCATGATTAAACACAGCTTGAAGTTCAAAATCACTTTTAAAGCAAAATTAAAGTGATTTATCATTTTGTTTGCAAAAACTAACATATTTAAATGATAATATATATATATTTTGAGCAATTTGATGAATAGTAGAAAAATCACGTCAGTGGATCTTTAAGTTTTGATTTGTAATAAAGACAAAATTCTTTGTTTGTTACAAAAATATGTAAAATACTAAGTCTATTCTTACATTTTCTATTGGAATAATAAACCAGATCCTACTGTTCAAATGCAATGAATAATTGATCACCAGGAAGTGTGAGCTCCTCTGTGGAACATAACATTTGGTCAGTTTGCTGCTCCGAAGCATTCAGGTTATCACAAAAACAGTTGCCATTTCCCACCTAAATGTAGATGTCCTGACATATTCAGTTCAAGTTCAACTGTGCCATGCAACATGCGAGTAAAGTGGAGATGTTCAGCCATAATGCACTGAACTCCTCTGTAGACCAAACTACACCAGAGTTGAATGTTGTTGAGGCCAGCTGCCCAACAGCTGGAGCTTGGACCAAACTGGTCATGCAATGGGACAAGGATCTCAAACACCAAAACAAATATACAACAGAGCAGCTGGGAAATAATCAGAATGGTGCAATGGCTAAAACAAAGCCTAGACCAAAACACAATTGAAGATCTAAAAACAGCTAAGTCTGGTCCTCGGGACATTCAAAAAACAAAGCTGGAGAAGTGATGCCGTTAAAAAAAATGTCCAGAGGACCAGACTTTGGACATTTTTTTTTAACGGCATCACTTCTCCAGCTTTGTTTTTTTGAATGTCCAGAGGACCAGACTTAGCTTTTTTAGATTTTTCTACCTGGATTATTGAGCATGCGTCAGGCCAATTTAAGAGTCAGAGAGTCAGAGAATCTTTATTGTCATTTGCACCACATGTGATGAAACAAGATTATGTACACAGGGTCCCAGTTACATTCAACAACAAAATGTAAGAGAAAAACAGTAATAACATCTAGGATGTCATTAAGATCATTACTTCAGGTTATAGCTGCTAAAAACTAATCTCAAAGCTACCAAATTATGAGGCGAACCTAGTTTTGCACACACTGCTTCTGAGTTTGGCTTCATTTAGAAAAATTAATGACAAATCTAAAAAGTCATATGGCATTGTTCAACTGAGGTTGTATAAACCGGTAACTCGTATAAAAATAATAATAAAATAAAATACTATTAACAACCAGATGACTTTTTATAATCAAGTCTTTAAAAGAAAGGTGCAGTTACATTTTACAATGACAAACTGAAGCTGTTGTTTTTTTCTCTGTATCAAAACTATGAGAATGCTTTTCTCAGCAAAATACATTTCCTCCTGGTGGGAAAGGCACTTTCATAAACTCCAATATAGTTTTATTTGTGCGGGCTCCAACAATTCATGTGTTTAGGTCACTGGGGGGGTTAAGAGATCCCAGTCAGTTTTGTTAGCCTTGGCACTTTTTTTCAAACAGTCTTGTTTTTCTCCAAATATCATAGCTGTAGTCATTTAGAACAGCCAAAGCAAGTTTATTGTGTCTCTCCACGGGGGTACTGTGGAGGGGAGGGGCGACGGACCAGGTGAAAAAATGATGTCAGCATTCAGCACTCGTACCATAACTGAGCTTCTAAGTAGGAACGCTGCATGTGCTTTGTAAAATGCTAAGCTCAGCAAAGCTGGCAGCGGAAAGTCGATCTGCCAGGCAGCACTGTGAGCAGCAGGGGCAAAGACTACAGGTAACAGGAAATGTGACTGAAGGTCACTGCTGTTTTATTCATTTAAAGTGACCAAATTCAGAGGAGGATCAAGGCAGAAGAACTTCAAAGTTGATACTTTTTTTTTATTATACTGTATACACCATTCAGATGAAACACCAAAACTTTTACAGAAAGATATGGTATTCGAACACCTTTACAGTTTTTTTTATTAGTTACCGTACTTATAGGTTATTTGAACTAAAAAAAAGAAAACTATCCGCCAAATAGTTTCACAAATCAACTTCTTTCTCAAAGCCAATGCAATGCAAAAATGTCTCCCTCCACACTTGAGAGGTTCCGGTAAATAAATTAATAAATTTGTTTATGTACTTTAGACAAAATGATCACCTTCACCATAACCTTTGTTGCTTGCAGGTCCTAAAGACTTCAGTGGTGCTGCTTTATTAGCCACTAGCACACCATTTCATTGTCGTCCAATTCCGTTTCAACAAAGGTTCTCCAAAATAGTTTATACTACCATTCTCTTTTTGTTGTTTCTATTGGGAATCAAGATCCAAATGTTCAATTACCTTTTTATCTAACTTTGTAATTTATATAAAAAGTATTTGGAGCACCCACCAGACAGAGCATCAATAATACTACTGATAGTCTTCACCGGTAGATTATCTCATGCTGTTGCATTCTTTCATACCCATCTACTCACTATAGACATGTTCAGGCTGCTGTTTAATATACTGTATTATTTTATAGTATTAGTGTTTAGCGTGTATCTTAGATCTTTTAGCATATTGTTTAGCATTTGTATATCTTACATCTTGTAGCATTTTGTTTAGAGTACCGGTGTACTTAGATCCTTATATACTGTTACTTTGTTTTATACTTAATATTTTTGCTATTTTTTTGGTTGCAACTGGGACCCCGAGTACATAATTTCATTCCACCTCATGTACCAAGTGATGCAAATGACAAACAAACCAAAACTTTTTTATGCACATGTTAAGGGGAGATTTTTCTGGTTTCACATCCATCCATCCATCCATCCATCCATCCATCCATCCACTTTCTTAACCTAATTTTCCTTTCCAGGTGGAGGGGAGCTGGTGTCCATCTCCAGCGCTCAGAGGCAAAATACACCTTGGACAGGCTGCAAGTCCATTGCAAGGACACAGAGACAAACAACACATCCATGCTCAATTCCCAATTTGGGCAGTTTAGTTAAGTCAAAGTCAAAGTCAAAGTCAAAGTCAAAGTCAACTTTATTGTCAGATCTGCAATATGTACAGTGCAGGACATACACAGGACCGAAATTGCGTTTCTCTCAGTCCCTCGGTGCAACAGTAAACATCTAAACATTGAAACACTGAAACATATAATAATAGACATAAGCATAAAAATAGTAAAACTAACACTGTCCTGAGTTTTTTTTTGCATAGTGGTATAAAAAAAGAGTATAAAAAGTATAACTAAAATAAACTAAAGGTTTCTAGCATTGACATTTGCAAAGTGGCAAAGCAGCGTATGAGTCAATGTACACAGTATATGTATGAGGTAGTAGTTGATGTTGTTGTAGAGGCAAAAAGTGGCATATGCAGTAAGGCACATTGGGCATCCCTAAATAAGACCGTTCAGAGCACACTGTATATGTACCAGCAGTGGTGTAGATATTAGAGTAGTGTAAATAAATGTAAACAGTAGTAATTACATGTAAGCAGTAGTAATAAAAGTAAACAGTATTAATAAATGTAAACAGAGAATGTAAACAGTATTATGATTATAGGCAGTGATGTAATACAGACATTAGTGCAAGTATGAGAAGTAGTGCAAACTGTATGAGCACATGACCGAGAGTTTAGTGAAAACCCGTTTGGTGACACAGAGTCTAGTGTTAAAAACTTTGTGTTGAGTGATAGTATGTGAGAAAGTTTTAGTGTTAAGGCAGTTCAAATGGGAGGGGAGGCAGAGCAGGCAGAGTGTTTAGCATTCTGACTGCCTGATGAACAGAGCTGTCTCTCAGTCTGCTGGTTCGAGCCTGGAGACTCCTCAGTCTCCTTCCTGATGGCAGCAGTCTGAAGCAGCTGTGTAGTGGGTGTGTGGGATCACCTGCCATGCGGTGGGCTTTCCGAGTGAGGCGTTTGCTGTGTAAGTCCTGCAGTGAGGGCAAGGAGGTGCCCACGATCTTCTCAGCTGCTCTCACAATGCGCTGGAGGCTCTTGCGGCAGGATGCAGTACATGCACCAAACCACACAGTGATGCAGCTGGTCAGGACACTTTCTATGGCACCTCTGTAGAAGGTGCTCATGATGGGGGTTGAAGCTCCAGCCCTTTTCAGCTTGCGGAGAAAGTAGAGACGCTGGTGAGCCTTCTTTGCCAGTGCTGCAGTGTTCCTGCTCCAGGACAGGTCCTTTGAGACGTGCACTCCCAGGAACTTGGTGCTGTCTACTCTCTCCACTGCGGTGCTGTTGATGGTCAGAGGGGGATGTTGGGCATCCCTCTTCCTGAAGTCCACAACAATCTCCTTTGTCTTCTCCACGTTGAGAGTGAGATTGTTGTGTCCGCACCACAAGGCCAGGCGGCTCACCTCGTTCCTGTAGTCCGTCTCATCGTTGTTGCTGATGAGACCTACCACTGTTGTGTCATCCGCAAACTTACCAATTAACCAATTAACCAGTTAGTTACCAATTAACCTAACGTGCATGTTTTTTGGTCTGTGGGAGGATGTTCCTGACTGAGTCATACCGCTTGCTTTACACAGAATCTGTACAACTGCTGCTGGCAAATCTATTGTACTCTCAGTTTAATGACTGTACATGTAATGTTCTCAGGAGGAGGTAGACTTGCTGTGCTATTTCTGACACCAGGCTTTGTGCATTGGATTCAAAACTGAGAATAAGGAGGAAGCCTAATCATGTGTCTACAAAAAGCAGACACTTTCACATGTACAGTATACTGTACTGGTTTGCAAACTGTCCCTAAATAGATTGTGTTGTGCGTGTGTCTCAAGAGCTTCAATCAAAGCTCAAGGCATCTTTTTCCTTCCTGTTCCTGTGTAGTTACTTACGCAAACAACAGAAACATGGAGCTGTGCGTAAGACACCAGAGAAATAAGACACCCATTTCACAGTTTGCTTGGAAAATATTAGTCTTATGAAAGACTTCGTATTGCACATCAGATCTACCATAATTAGAAATAATACACAAGTACATAAAAATAAAATTGCAGCCCTGCCTACACTGCTTCAGATATTCTTTAAAATCCGTTAGTATTTTTCTTTTAAATAAACCATCTACATTATTTATAGTTTCATTAAAGTTATTAAATATTTCACAAAAAGGACAGACAGATGGATGGATGAAAGTTTCAGGGGTGAATTGCAACAAAAAGGTGGCAGCAAAGGTCAAAAAGTTTACAGGACAGTGGTGTGACCAGGTACCGTATTCGTCGGTCTATAACACACAGTTTTTTTGCTCATTTGAATGTCCTGCGTGTTATACTCTGAAGCGTGTTATTTATGGATTTTTTCCCCCATATTTTTAGACCCATTTTTGGCTCTGATTCGCCGTTTTTCATTTTGGGCAAAAAATGGTGCAGTACCACTTTTGTCCGCTAGGGAGACACTTCCAGACCGTTTCTAGCTCATGTGTCCGAAAAAAGCCTCCTCTGGTCGGACTGACTCTGTCGCTGCCCGCCCCCTGCTCTGGATGTAGCTGCATTTAGCTGTGAGGTTCGCTGTTTTTGTTAGCAAGATACCGTAACTCATAAACCACACCGCAGATTTTTAAATCCAGCTGATTTGAACATTTCGTGAATTGGTTAAGCTCAGGAACCCTTGTGCTATAATGTCAGCTAAGAAATATATTTTTTAAGCGTTTATTTAGCTAAATTTAAAGAAATAAAGCGTCCCACCCGCGTGCATGCAAATCGGCGAACTACTTTTTTAAATCCAGCTGATTTGAACATTTCGTGAATTGGTTAAGCTCAGGAACCCTTGTGCTATAATGTCAGCTAAGAAATATATTTTTTAAGCGTTTATTTAGCTAAATTTAAAGAAATAAAGCGTCCCACCCGCGTGCATGCAAATTGGCGAACTACTTTTTTTAATCCAGCTGATTTGAACATTTCGTGAATTGGTTAAGCTCAGGAACCCTTGTGCTATAATGTCAGCTAAGAAATATATTTTTTTCTCGCAAAGAAATAATTGTTTTTACTGTGTTTTCTTGTGAAATCCTTCGTTCTCACTCGCTCGCTTCTGTGGTCACCATTTTAAGCAGGGCAAATGAGGCGCTGACGCGTCGCGTAGCGGTGACGCATAATAGATGCGTGTCATTTACTGAATTTTCAAATATATTGGCAATAATTGGACAAAGCGTGTTATACACAGGAGTGTGTTAAACTGACGAATATGGTATGTTGTATGGTCTGGAGACAGTGTCATTGACAAAAAGACAGGAGAAAGAACTGGAAGTGGCAGAAGTGAAGATGTTGAGGTTCTCCTTAGGATGGATAAGATTAGAAATGAGAGCACAGGTTGAACGACTGGGAGATAAAGTTAGGGAGGCCAGACTGAGGCCAGACTGAGATGGTTTGGACATGTCCAGAGGAGGGACAGCGGGTATTTTGCCATATTGTTTAGCCATATTTGTTCCTTCCCAATGACACAACCTCAAACCACTGCATTGACCTGTCTGCTCTACCCCTGTCCGAAAAACAAAAAGTCACAAATCTGGGAGTGATAATGGATCCTGCCATGAAACTCAACAGTCATGTAAACATGATCGTCAAATCCTGTTTTTTCCAGCTGAGGCGTCTGTCTAAGCTGAAGCCCATATTATCCAAAAACAACCTGGAGACAGTGATTCACGCATTCATTACATCTAGGCTTGATTACTGCAATTCACTTCTGTTTGGCGTCAGTCAAGCCACCATTGCACGATTACAACTGGTTCAGAACGCAGCTGCCCGATTTTTAACCAGCACACGCAAAAGAGAGCACATTACACCAGTCTTGGCCTCCCTTCACTGGCTACCGGTTCATCTTCGAATCCAATTCAAAATTCTCATGTATGTCTACAAATCGCTGAACAGTCTCGCCCCCGCCTATCTCTCGGATCTGATACACCCATATGTCCCTCCACGTGCTTTGAGGTCAGAGGATCAGGTACTCTTAATAGTTCCAGAAACTCGCCTTAAGCGCAGGGTGACAGGGCGTTCTCTGTAGCAGGCCCAAGACTCTGGAACGAGTTACCGCTGCTCATCAAACAGGCCCCCTCCCTCTCGGTTTTCAAATCCCGGTTAAAAACTCACTACTACTCCATCGCTTTCAATGCCAGCTGATTTGTATTGGATCGTTTGATTTATGATCTGCAATGTTTTTATGTTTTTCGTGTTGTACTTCATTGTCTGTGTTGCCTGTTGCGTGTTTGTTTGTCCAGCACTTTGGTGTGGACTTGTTCCTGTTTAAAGTGCTTTATAAATAAAATGGTATGGTATGGTATTTTGGTAGAAGGATGTTAGAAATGCAGCTGCCAGGAAAAAGACAAAGAGGAAGGCCAAAGAAGAGATATATGGATGGAGTTTGAGAGAACATGGAGGTACCGGTAGTTGGAGTGAGGACAGAGGATGCAGAGGACAGAGTGAGATGGAGGAAAATGACTTGCTGTGGAGACCCCTAAAGAGGGAACAGCCAAATGAAGACAAAAACAAAAAAGATAGATGGATAGATGGAAATATAGATTAAAAACATCCAATGTTGTGTAGATTGGATATCCTAATTCAACTTTGCTGTAGTGAAGTAGTTGTTGATGGCAGGGTGAAGGACATTTCGGTAAACAGGGCGCTCGGTTCTGTTGACAAGGCAGGACACCCTCCTTGGATAACTGGACTGTCTTCCTTATAGCAGCTGTTTTTTTTTTTTACCGACACCTGGTAGTAGCAGAACAGAACCAAAGAAAATGTAAAGCATTAAGTCATATCCTAATACAGTACTGCAGAGCTTTACTAGAAACCTACAGGATGCCATTTTTGACCGGCACCCCACTCCCCCAAAAGGTTTGGCCATGCCTACACAGAAAATGAGTTTCAAAAAAAAAATTCTCATGTTTTAAATCAAGCCACGCATGCCAGTGAGTTTACAATGAGAGACTCTCTTTCAGTCTTTGCACAACACGGCAGATGTTTTAAACAGAGTGGAGCTGGAACACAAGAGCAACAGTTCCGTGACAACATTTAGGCATTGTGCATTTATGCTTGACTGCCCTGGACTGAATAAATCTGCTCTTTCACCAGTTCCAATCCTGTCGGTCAATATGGCCCAAAAGCATGCTGCTGTGCTGTCATTTGATTAAATGGCTACCGTATATTAACAGGATTTCTTACCTGTACCCACTGTTGATACTAACCAATTAAAGCAAGCTTGTTATCAGTTACCATAGCACTTACATTGGAGAATTTCAAGAGTTTAGCCTTAGCACAACCTTGTTATTCTGACAATAGACTGAATCGCTCATTGCTGGGTTGCAATCACGTGACCCGGAAGTGGCGCGAAATTCAGATGCGGGGCAGGAAGTGATTTTCCCCAGTTCAAAACACAGCAGAATGGATTACAGCAAGTATGCCAAAGCCCTAAATAAACTGGCGAGGACGAGTTTTGGGTTAACCATTTAGGATCAAAAGAAGCTTTAAATGGTTGTCGACTTGTTTCTGCCCGGGTGAGTAGTGAGATGTATTATTTATTTAGTAATTAGCCTATGCTAACTACGCTATCGCTAATGCTAACAACAAGTTTAGTTAGCCCCCTGTTATTTCTATGTGCGTGGATCTACTTAAAAATAATATATTTAGCTTCTGTAAAGCCAAATTCGTGCTGGAGTTGTATGTGTTAACGTTGAGTCATATGCATTTCTACACTGTAGGTCAGAGATCTACAGTAACTCCATTAAAAAGGTAAGTTAATGTACTGAAAATATTATGATTTTTTTTGTTTTGATAATACAGTATCATCAAGGTGATCGTATCTTCTTTGTAACTTCAGATACTAGCTGGTTAAACTCAAGGTGGCCATACATGGGAGCCTCACCAGATGGAGTCGTTTCATGTGACTGTCATGGAGCCAGGGTGTGTGAAATCAAGGTAAAATTTATTTCTCAAAAGGTTTGGACTACTGCACTGCAGACTTAGCTTTTTTAGATTTTTCTACCTGGATTATTGAGCATGCATTAGGGTACTGCACTGCAGACTTTGCGCACCTCACAGTATGAATGTTACAACTATAATTTTTTACTCAAATCTTTGTTGTTTGCATATTTCACAGCATGTAGCCGTAGTTTTGGGGATGGTCTTGCAGTTTGTGGGATGTTGCCTTGTTTCCAGTTAAAAAATGTGTGACCTTTCCATCACCTTTTAAAACTTAGTCCAGATTAATACATTCTTACCTGTGGAACACACCTGGTTGACAGAGACATAAATATAGTCTCATTTTCTAACATTGGTGTTGGATAGTGAAATGAGTGAAACACAATCTTTAAAAACGTATCATATTGAAATGTTTTGGAGACTACCGTATTTATTTTTTATGTCTAAGTTTCATTGTCTTGTCCTTCAGTGCCCACAGAGCAAACAGCATGAAGTCAGTCTGAGGATGTGTGCTGGACAGCCTGGTTTTTGTCTCGTCGTCTCGTCAAGGTTGGAGATTCTGTACAACTGGATAGGAACCATCCTTATTACCATCAGCTCCAGGATCAGATTCACATTGTGGATGTACAATATTGTGATTTTGTAGTATGGAGTGAAAATGATATTTATGTGGAAAGAATTCTGCCAGATGACCAGCTGTGGGAAACAGCAGTTCCCAAAATTCAGCACTATTTTACACATTGCATCCTACCTGAAATCCTGGGACAGAAATCCACACGTGACTAACCAATCTAAGAATCAAGAATGTTATTTGGAGTAGTTGATGAAAGGAGTTTGAAAAGTTTATACAAATTTAAACAGTTGCTCTTTTTTTCCCCAAAAACATTTGTCACTACCATAACATGTTTCAGCTACACCTGTAGCAAGCACTCTGCAGAAGGGTCATGTGATGTTGTTACATGTCATGACAGCTGTTTTTTATTTACAATAATCTTAATTGAAAAGTTAAGTATGTTAAATCAAATGATATATTTAAATCAATATGAGATTAGCTTGTGAATTTCAAAGGTGTTCTAATATGTTAAATAACAGCACATACAAATGTCATATGTCACAAATGTTGCAAAATGAGTCTACTTCAGAAAAATGTTTTTATTTCAATAGCAAAACTCATGTCATTTTAACTGACCAATATTCACAAAGATT
>JBBPBX010041758.1:0-28712 GCA_038048925.1 Garcialebias charrua | reverse complement strand
ACATGTGTCTGTTAAACAGACTGACTGAGCCACATTTAAAGGCACAGCAATGCATCTGATCTTTGCTTTTAGCTTGTCTATGCAGATTGAGCAGCATCACCAGTGTGTACCTTTGTATACATTGGACAAGTGGAAAACGGAACAATAAACAATTATGTTGGTAATTCACAAAGCCTCAGGGTTGTTGACTTAGGTTAAAATTCTGCAGTCTTCCAGCATGTCATAGATCAAAGTCACTCTTACATATATGTACAATTTGGACAAAGGTTAAAAAATGCTGTAGGAAATCATATTATTGAGTGACACTGTTCCAAACATAGAAAGGAGCATCTAGCTACCAGATGCAATAAAGATTTGACTGTACTCCAAACCCTGATGACAATCATTTTCACCTATAACCATGGATGCTAGCACCACATATGCAGTACAGTTTTGAAATGAAGGTTTTAGCAAGCTTTCTAATGGACAATATTGACATTTAGAATAGGAAAAGATTCCGTAATGACTTTTACAACATTGGGTATTGGAAAAAGTTTCTATCATGGCTAAATTGACTGAGAATTTGTATAAAAAAAGGCCAATAAAAGAGAAGAAGGAAAATTTGTCTTCATGTAATGGTGGATGATGCAGCTGGGCAGAATTATCCAATGTGTGTTTGGCTGGTGGCTTTATCTTAACAATAGTGTGAACTGTAATTGGGATGAGTTTTAAATGTATCCTGTTTTCATGAACAGATGTTAGGCTATAGAAATGGAGTGATATAAAGTGTAAAAGATTTGTAATTGGAGGTGACAAGCATGTTGAGGTTTGTGACTAATGTCAGAGAAGTCTTGGTAACTTAAAGTAAAGATCCATGTGTGACATTGCCAGTGCAAACAATGATTTAGCAGAGGATGGTTTCGATCCATCGACCTCTGGGTTATGGGCCCAGCACGCTTCCGCTGCGCCACTCTGCTATACACCTCAGATGGGACTTGAACCCACAATCCCTGTCTTAGGAGGCCAGTGCCTTATCCATTAGGCCACATGTGTCTGTTTAAAAAAATTACTGAGCCAAGTTTAAAGGCACAACAATACAACTGTTCTTTTGCTTTTAGCTTGTCTATGCAGATCAAGCAGCATCACCAGTGTGTACCTTGGTCTACATTAGCCAAGTGGAAAACAAAACAATAAACAATTTTGTTGGTAATTCACAAAGCCTCAGAGTTGTTGACTTAGGTCAAAATTCTACAGTCTTCCAGCATGCCATGGATCAGAGTCAGTCTTGCATATACCGGTAAGTTAATATGTACAATTTGGACAAAGGTTAAAAAATGCTGTAGGAAATCATATTATTGAGTGACAATGTTCCATACATTACAAATTAAGGAACTTCTTTTTTTTTTTAACAATTCAGTTTTTAATCCTTGTCTTAAATGTACACATTAAAAAACATCAGAGAAGTCCTGGTAACGTAAAGATCCATGTGTGACATTTCCAATGAAAACAATGGTATAGCAGAGGATGGTTTCGATCCATCAACCTCTGGGTTATGGGCCCAGCACGCTTCCGCTGCGCCACTCTGCTAAGCACCCCAGATGGGACTTGAACCCACAATCCCTAGCTTAGGAGGCCAGTGCCTTATCCATTAGGCCACTGGGGTCACATGTGTCTGTTAAAGTGAGACTAAACGCAGGTTGAGACGGTAACTCCTCCCCCAGGCCATTTTCAAAATTTCTCTCAAAATGGGCGTGTAGAGAGTAAAGCAGGGGAGGAGGTTGGGGGTTGTCCTGTGTTCACGCCCCCTCTAGTGGTGAACTTTCACCCCTCCCCAAGTTTAGATTTCAAAATGGCGGATAGTCGCGTCTTCAGTAAGTAAATGCCTAAACTTGTACTAAAATAACAGTTCTAAAATGTTGTTGCGTGTATTTAATCACACACAGCTTAAGCGTATGCTTCTGAACACTGAACACATGAAAAACCTGTGTTTAGCTGCATGGCATGAGGTGTACGGTTGTGTTTTTGTCTTTGTTTGGATCACAACGGAGTTGTAGTCCAGCTGCAGTGACTTTAATTCACCACATCTTATTACTTAGCACATTACAAAAGTAACGTTTCATAATATATTTTATTTTAAAATATTGATTTCATCTACCCTCGTTTTTTTGACGTTTTGGCTTAATTTTAATATGCAACCTAGAACTGAACACACGTTGTTTTTTGAATTGACTATAAATGAGCACTAAACAGTGGTAAAATATTTTATTTGTTTTCCAAAGATCCGTGTTTAGAAACATTCTATAAGCTTGTATGATATATTTGTTAGCAGAGGATGGTTTCGATCCATTGACCTCTGGGTTATGGGCCCAGCACGCTTCCGCTGCGTCACTCTGCTGAGCACCCCAGATGGGACTTGAACCCACAATCCCTGGCTTAGGAGGCCAGTGCCTTATCCATTAGGCCACTGGGGCCACATGTGTCTGTTAAACAGACTGACTGAGCCACATTTAAAGGCACAGCAATGCATCTGATCTTTGCTTTTAGCTTGTCTATGCAGATTGAGCAGCATCACCAGTGTGTACCTTTGTATACATTGGACAAGTGGAAAACGGAACAATAAACAATTATGTTGGTAATTCACAAAGCCTCAGGGTTGTTGACTTAGGTTAAAATTCTGCAGTCTTCCAGCATGTCATAGATCAAAGTCACTCTTACATATATGTACAATTTGGACAAAGGTTAAAAAATGCTGTAGGAAATCATATTATTGAGCTACACTGTTCCAAACATAGAATGGAGCATCTAGCTACCAGATGCAATAAAGATTTGACTGTACTCCAAACCCTGATGACAATCATTTTCACCTATAACCATGGATGCTAGCACCACATATGCAGTACAGTTTTGAAATGAAGGTTTTAGCAAGCTTTCTAATGGACAATATTGACATTTAGAATAGGAAAAGATTCCGTAATGACTTTTACAACATTGGGTATTGGAAAAAGTTTCTATCATGGCTAAATTGACTGAGAATTTGTATAAAAAAAGGCCAATAAAAGAGAAGAAGGAAAATTTGTCTTCATGTAATGGTGGATGATGCAGCTGGGCAGAATTATCCAATGTGTGTTTGGCTGGTGGCTTTATCTTAACAATAGTGTGAACTGTAATTGGGATGAGTTTTAAATGTATCCTGTTTTCATGAACAGATGTTAGGCTATAGAAATGGAGTGATATAAAGTGTAAAATATTTGTAATTGGAGGTGACAAGCATGTTGAGGTTTGTGACTAATGTCAGAGAAGTCTTGGTAACTTAAAGTAAAGATCCATGTGTGACATTGCCAGTGCAAACAATGATTTAGCAGAGGATGGTTTCGATCCATCGACCTCTGGGTTATGGGCCCAGCACGCTTCCGCTGCGCCACTCTGCTATACACCCCAGATGGGACTTGAACCCACAATCCCTGTCTTAGGAGGCCAGTGCCTTATCCATTAGGCCACATGTGTCTGTTTAAAAAATTTACTGAGCCAAGTTTAAAGGCACAACAATACAACTGTTCTTTTGCTTTTAGCTTGTCTATGCAGATCAAGCAGCATCACCAGTGTGTACCTTGGTCTACATTAGCCAAGTGGAAAACAAAACAATAAACAATTTTGTTGGTAATTCACAAAGCCTCAGAGTTGTTGACTTAGGTCAAAATTCTACAGTCTTCCAGCATGTCATGGATCAGAGTCAGTCTTGCATATACCGGTAAGTTAATATGTACAATTTGGACAAAGGTTAAAAAATGCTGTAGGAAATCATATTATTGAGTGACAATGTTCCATACATTACAAATTAAGGAACTTCCTTTTTTTTTAACAATTCAGTTTTTAATCCTTGTCTTAAATGTACACATTAAAAAACATCAGAGAAGTCCTGGTAACGTAAAGATCCATGTGTGACATTTCCAATGAAAACAATGGTATAGCAGAGGATGGTTTCGATCCATCAACCTCTGGGTTATGGGCCCAGCACGCTTCCGCTGCGCCACTCTGCTAAGCACCCCAGATGGGACTTGAACCCACAATCCCTAGCTTAGGAGGCCAGTGCCTTATCCATTAGGCCACTGGGGCCACATGTGTCTGTTAAAGTGAGACTAAACGCAGGTTGAGACGGTAACTCCTCCCCCAGGCCATTTTCAAAATTTCTCTCAAAATGGGCGTGTAGAGAGTCAAGCAGGGGAGGAGGTTGGGGGTTGTCCTGTGTTCACGCCCCCTCTAGTGGTGAACTTTCACCCCTCCCCAAGTTTAGATTTCAAAATGGCGGATAGTCGCGTCTTCAGTAAGTAAATGCCTAAACTTGTACTAAAATAACAGTTCTAAAATGTTGTTGCGTGTATTTAATCACACACAGCTTAAGCGTATGCTTCTGAACACTGAACACATGAAAAACCTGTGTTTAGCTGCATGGCATGAGGTGTACGGTTGTGTTTTTGTCTTTGTTTGGATCACAACGGAGTTGTAGTCCAGCTGCAGTGACTTTAATTCACCACATCTTATTACTTAGCACATTACAAAAGTAACGTTTCATAATATATTTTATTTTAAAATATTGATTTCATCTACCCTCGTTTTTTTGACGTTTTGGCTTAATTTTAATATGCAACCTAGAACTGAACACACGTTGTTTTTTGAATTGACTATAAATGAGCACTAAACAGTGGTAAAATATTTTATTTGTTTTCCAAAGATCCGTGTTTAGAAACATTCTATAAGCTTGTATGATATATTTGTTAGGACGTGCATACAGTATATGTTTAAGCTATGTGTCAGCTAATCAAAACTGAGCACAGCTGGTAAGATTTATGAGAAATTATATTTTTTCAATGCAAACCAAACAAATTGCAATGAATTTAACAATACTGTATCCTTTCAAATGTTTTTTTCAGAGAACTGTGATGACTCAAGCACCCATGCAGCAGCCACGCAGAGTAAGACGATCCCATGATGATGCAGTCTCGGCCAGAGCTGCTGCTTCTCCTGACACCTGCATCCACGACAATGTTGGTGCAGCTGAGACCCTGGTGTTTGTTTCTGGCTGGCAGGTGCAGCATCTTGAAGGTGGTTGGGACTGCTTTCTCTTCTGTCCACTGCATCCATACAGACGAGCTGGAGGTGGTCTCCCGTGTGACACGACACAGAAACTTTTGTTGTTTTGAATTAACTTACTGTTAATAAAATGAATCATAAACAACTAGTTTTTGTAATCAATTTCTTTCTTTACAGACCTCTGTATTGATAAATACATTTCCAAGTCATACATCAAAGTCAAATTTAAAAGTCAACTTTATTGTCCAAACTGCAATATGTACAGAACATACACAGGATTGAAATTGCATTTCTCTCAGATGCATGCATAATTTAAACAAACATTTAATAAACATGTTTACATCAGCAATTTTTACAAAGTAATGTTTAAATTTAATATAAATTATAATTGTTTCAGGTGTGCCAATATTAAATATTGTAAAACAAAAGAAACAAAGTGCAATAATCAATTAGAGTAATCCAAATTGTACATTATTAAAAAAGTTATAGGAAGCATAAATTTTTAAACGTTAAAATTTAAAAGTTTCCTGTACTTGAATTTATGACTTATAAAAAAATCCCTTTCTGACATAGGTTATGGCCAGATGTGAACAGGTGGGTGTGTACACCTGTGTTACAGACCACCCAGGTGCCCAGTCCACACAGGGTTAGAAGAAAACATAAATAATAATTTAACACAAGCACATAGTAATTTACATAAAGGGTATCCTATTCTAAAAGAAGTTCACAGAACCAGATGCGAAGTGCCAAATGTGTGACATGTATTTCAAATTCAGCGGAAGATGATGCAGAGTCTCGGCCAGAGCTGCGTCATCTCTTGAGACCTCCATCCACGACAATGTTGGGTGCAGCTGAGACCTTGGTGTTTGTTTGTGGATGGCAGGTGGAGCATCCTGCGGGTGGAGCATCCTGAAGGTGGTCTCGAGTGTTTGGGACTGCTGCACGGCTCAGATTCCCTGGATGTGGAACGCCTCATATGGAGCTAAAAAACAACAACACATTTTTAATCACCTTACAAAAAAACATACTTGAGAAACATTACTGTTCTATCACTTTGTTGACCTGTCAAACAGATGACCCAGTGCAAAATAAATACTGCTGCACAGATTATTATTATTATTTTACAAATACCTTGATCCACAACATTATTTGCAACAAAAGAACGCAGGTGCTGTGCGAATTTCTGTTCCCCCGTGAGAATCTGTTCCCCCTGTGTCGGGAGCGCGCACCCTTTCTCTCAAATAATGAAAAAACAACAACAACAAAAACCCAGACATTAACTATCAAAAAATAGCAGCTAGAAATAATTTTTCTCCAGTCATATTTTTAATTTGAATGAGATTTAGCCTACCACAAAGCCTACACTTATCTTTGCAGGAAGTTTTCTTGTCCTCTATCAGCTGCTTCCAGCCTTCTATATTAGTAATAAAAATTATAAATAGGCTATATATGATGTGTTGGTGGCTGATACTTTGTATTTGTCAGACTAGATTCTGTCGGAGATAAATAAATAAAAAACCTGTACAGTAGTCTACACCCCACACTCTAGACCAGGTTTATTTATTTAGTGGAGGTTTTATATTTATTTATTTATCACCAGGAGCTGTCGATTAAAATGAGCTAGGGGAACACAGGGGG
The DNA here is from genome assembly GCA_038048925.1 of Garcialebias charrua. Taxonomy (NCBI): domain Eukaryota; kingdom Metazoa; phylum Chordata; class Actinopteri; order Cyprinodontiformes; family Rivulidae; genus Garcialebias; species Garcialebias charrua. Next base: position 22,007 of record JBBPBX010041758.1, on the reverse strand, counting down.
AACAGATTCTCAGGGGGGAACAGAGCATTTAAACACAACTACAACACGTTGATCAGCAACAGATGAAAACGCCACGACCTTGTGGGGCCACACCGAAGCAAAGCTGCAGGTCGCAAACACAGCACATGAAGAAACACGTCATATACTCAAAAGATAAATTATGGAATGAAAGGTGTAAAATGGTACTCACCTCCAAACAGATTGTACCCTGATGGTGTAAGGGTGGGTGAACATCAGTTTGAAGAGCTATTCTTGGAACAGCTTCACTCATCAATGCTAATGCTATGTTGCTAATCGCTAATCCAACCCCTGAACTCTGGAGGGGGAGTGACCTTCTCGGGGGAGTGGCTCCACTTTATATTCAGGCAGCAGTGCATGTGACGTCAGGGTGTACTAGACATGTCAGAGTGTACTGTCTAGACCAACAAGAAAATCAGCGTGCAGTATCTTCTGTTCAACCCATAGAGCTACCATAAACACGTTTTTGGACCAAATATTGCCGATTTAAACAAATACGCACAAATACATGGAAATTAACACAGGAATAGTGCTCAGAAACATTTTAAACACATTCTAGGGAGTTTATCAGCTAAAAAAACATAAATTTGGGTTTAGTCGCTCTTTAAACAGACTGACTGAGCCACATTTAAAGGCACAGCAATGCATCTGATCTTTGCTTTTAGCTTGTCTATGCAGATTGAGCAGCATCACCAGTGTGTACCTTTGTATACATTGATAAAGTGGAAAACGGAACAATAAACAATTATGTTGGTAATTCACAAAGCCTCAGGGTTGTTGACTTAGGTTAAAATTCTGCAGTCTTCCAGCATGTCATAGATCAAAGTCACTCTTGCATATATGTACAATTTGGACAAAGGTTAAAAAATGCTGTAGGAAATCATATTATTGAGTGACACTGTTCCAAACATAGAAAGGAGCATCTAGCTACCAGATGCAATAAAGATTTGACTGTACTCCAAACCCTGATGACAATCATTTTCACCTATAACCATGGATGCTAGCACCACATATGCAGTACAGTTTTGAAATGAAGGTTTTAGCAAGCTTTCTAATGGACAATATTGACATTTAGAATAGGAAAAGATTCCGTAATGACTTTTACAACATTGGGTATTGGAAAAAGTTTCTATCATGGCTAAATTGACTGAGAATTTGTATAAAAAAAGGCCAATAAAAGAGAAGAAGGAAAATTTGTCTTCATGTAATGGTGGATGATGCAGCTGGGCAGAATTATCCAATGTGTGTTTGGCTGGTGGCTTTATCTTAACAATAGTGTGAACTGTAATTGGGATGAGTTTTAAATGTATCCTGTTTTCATGAACAGATGTTAGGCTATAGAAATGGAGTGATATAAAGTGTAAAAGATTTGTAATTGGAGGTGACAAGCATGTTGAGGTTTGTGACTAATGTCAGAGAAGTCTTGGTAACTTAAAGTAAAGATCCATGTGTGACATTGCCAGTGCAAACAATGATTTAGCAGAGGATGGTTTCGATCCATCGACCTCTGGGTTATGGGCCCAGCACGCTTCCGCTGCGCCACTCTGCTATACACCCCAGATGGGACTTGAACCCACAATCCCTGGCTTAGGAGGCCAGTGCCTTATCCATTAGGCCACTGGGGCCACATGTGTCTGTTAAACAGACTGACTGAGCCACATTTAAAGGCACAGCAATGCATCTGATCTTTGCTTTTAGCTTGTCTATGCAGATTGAGCAGCATCACCAGTGTGTACCTTTGTATACATTGATAAAGTGGAAAACGGAACAATAAACAATTATGTTGGTAATTCACAAAGCCTCAGGGTTGTTGACTTAGGTTAAAATTCTGCAGTCTTCCAGCATGTCATAGATCAAAGTCACTCTTGCATATATGTACAATTTGGACAAAGGTTAAAAAATGCTGTAGGAAATCATATTATTGAGTGACACTGTTCCAAACATAGAAAGGAGCATCTAGCTACCAGATGCAATAAAGATTTGACTGTACTCCAAACCCTGATGACAATCATTTTCACCTATAACCATGGATGCTAGCACCACATATGCAGTACAGTTTTGAAATGAAGGTTTTAGCAAGCTTTCTAATGGACAATATTGACATTTAGAATAGGAAAAGATTCCGTAATGACTTTTACAACATTGGGTATTGGAAAAAGTTTCTATCATGGCTAAATTGACTGAGAATTTGTATAAAAAAAGGCCAATAAAAGAGAAGAAGGAAAATTTGTCTTCATGTAATGGTGGATGATGCAGCTGGGCAGAATTATCCAATGTGTGTTTGGCTGGTGGCTTTATCTTAACAATAGTGTGAACTGTAATTGGGATGAGTTTTAAATGTATCCTGTTTTCATGAACAGATGTTAGGCTATAGAAATGGAGTGATATAAAGTGTAAAAGATTTGTAATTGGAGGTGACAAGCATGTTGAGGTTTGTGACTAATGTCAGAGAAGTCTTGGTAACTTAAAGTAAAGATCCATGTGTGACATTGCCAGTGCAAACAATGATTTAGCAGAGGATGGTTTCGATCCATCGACCTCTGGGTTATGGGCCCAGCACGCTTCCGCTGCGCCACTCTGCTATACACCCCAGATGGGACTTGAACCCACAATCCCTGTCTTAGGAGGCCAGTGCCTTATCCATTAGGCCACATGTGTCTGTTTAAAAAATCTACTGAGCCAAGTTTAAAGGCACAACAATACAACTGTTCTTTTGCTTTTAGCTTGTCTATGCAGATCAAGCAGCATCACCAGTGTGTACCTTGGTCTACATTAGCCAAGTGGAAAACAAAACAATAAACAATTTTGTTGGTAATTCACAAAGCCTCAGAGTTGTTGACTTAGGTCAAAATTCTACAGTCTTCCAGCATGCCATGGATCAGAGTCAGTCTTGCATATACCGGTAAGTTAATATGTACAATTTGGACAAAGGTTAAAAAATGCTGTAGGAAATCATATTATTGAGTGACAATGTTCCATACATTACAAATTAAGGAACTTCCTTTTTTTTTTTTTTTAACAATTCAGTTTTTAATCCTTGTCTTAAATGTACACATTAAAAAACATCAGAGAAGTCCTGGTAACGTAAAGATCCATGTGTGACATTTCCAATGAAAACAATGGTATAGCAGAGGATGGTTTCGATCCATCGACCTCTGGGTTATGGGCCCAGCACGCTTCCGCTGCGCCACTCTGCTAAGCACCCCAGATGGGACTTGAACCCACAATCCCTGGCTTAGGAGGCCAGTGCCTTATCCATTAGGCCACTGGGGCCACATGTGTCTGTTAAACAGACTGACTGAGCCACATTTAAAGGCACAGCAATGCATCTGATCTTTGCTTTTAGCTTGTCTATGCAGATTGAGCAGCATCACCAGTGTGTACCTTTGTATACATTGGACAAGTGGAAAACGGAACAATAAACAATTATGTTGGTAATTCACAAAGCCTCAGAGTTGTTGACTTAGGTCAAAATTCTACAGTCTTCCAGCATGTCATGGATCAGAGTCAGTCTTGCATATACCGGTAAGTTAATATGTACAATTTGGACAAAGGTTAAAAAATGCTGTAGGAAATCATATTATTGAGTGACAATGTTCCATACATTACAAATTAAGGAACTTCTTTTTTTTTTAACAACTCAGTTTTTAATCCTTGTCTTAAATGTACACATTAAAAAACATCAGAGAAGTCCTGGTAACGTAAAGATCCACACGCAGTCTGTGGCAGGGAATACAGACCATCACAGACTACAAACCCCCCCCCCAGACCTGTGACAGCTCAACCTCTACGCTGAATGAACTGAATGAGTTCTTCGCTCGGTTTGAGGCAAGTAACAGCACACCTGCACAAAAATTCCCCCCCTCTCCTGATGGCCAGGTGCTGGCGCTGTCCTCAGACAGCGTAAGGCGTTCATTCATCAAGATTAACGCCCGGAAGGCCTCTGGTCCTGACAACATACCTGGTCGTGTGCTGAAAGACTGTGCAGGGGAACTCGCAGCGGTCTTCACGGACATCTTTAACATCTCGCTGAGTCAGGCCATCGTCCCCACCTGTTTCAAAGCCACCACCATCATCCCTGTCCCAAAGAAGGCAACGCCCGCATGCCTCAATGACTATCGCCCAGTAGCACTCACCCCCATCCTGATGAAGTGCTTTGAACGGCTAGTCATGAAAAGCATCACATCTGTCCTCCCTGCCTCCCTGGATCCCTTCCAATTTGCATACCGACCTAATCGCTCAACCGACGATGCCATCTCCTCTGCCCTCCACACAGCTCTCACACATCTGGACACGAAGGACTCTTATGTTAGAATGCTGTTCATCGACTTCAGCTCGGCATTCAACACCATCATCCCCCAACAGCTCATCCATAAACTGGACAGTCTGGGGCTGAACACCTCAATGTGTAACTGGCTGCTAGACTTCCTGACCGGGAGACCACAGACAGTACGGATCGGGAGTAACACATCTAGCACCATCACATTGAACACAGGGGCCCCACAAGGATGTGTGCTGAGCCCCCTTCTATTCACCCTGCTAACACACGACTGCACACCATCGTACAGCTCCAACCACTTCATCAAGTTTGCGGACGACACAACAGTGGTAGGTCTCATCAGCAACAACGATGAGACGGACTACAGGAACGAGGTGAGCCGCTTGGCCTTGTGGTGCGGACACAACAATCTCACTCTCAACGTGGAGAAGACAAAGGAGATTGTCGTGGACTTCAGGAAGAGGGATGCACAACATGCCCCTCTGACCATCAACAGCACCGCAGTGGAGAGAGTGGACAGCACCAAGTTCCTGGGAGTGCACGTCTCAAAGGACCTGTCCTGGAGCAGGAACACTGCAGCACTGGCGAAGAAGGCTCACCAGCGCCTCTACTTTCTCCGCAAGCTGAAAAGGGCTGGAGCTTCAACCTCCATCATGTGCACCTTCTACAGAGGTGCCATAGAAAGTGTCCTGACCAGCTGCATCACTGTGTGGTTTGGTGCATGCACTGCATCCTGCCGCAAGAGCCTCCAGCGCATCGTGAAAGCAGCTGAGAAGATCGTCGGCACCTCCTTGCCCTCACTGCAGGACTTACACAGCAAACGCCTCACTCGGAAAGCCCACCGCATGGCAGGTGATCCCACACACCCACTACACAGCCGCTTTAGACTGCTGCCATCAGGGAGGAGACTGAGGAGTCTCCAGGCTCGTACCAGCAGACTGAGAGACAGCTCTGTTCATCAGGCAGTCAGAATGCTAAACACTCTGCCTGCTCTGCCTCCCCTCCCATTTGAACTGCCTTAACACAAAAAACTTTCTCACACATTACCACTCAACACAAAGTTTTTAACACTGGACTCTGTGTCATCAAACGGGTTATTCACTAAACTCTCGGTCATGTGTTCATTCAGTTTGCACTACTTCTCATATTTGCACTAATGTTTGTATTACATTACTGCCTATAGTCATACTACTGTTTACATTCACTGTTTACATTTATTAATACTGTTTACATTTATTACTACTGCTTTACATTTATTACTACTGTTTACATTTACACTACTTTTATCTACACTACTGCAGATACATATACAGCATTCTCTGACTAGCCTTATCTAAGGATGCCAAATGTGCCTTATGTGCCTCACTGCATATGCCACTTTGCCTCTATACCAACATCAACTACCTCATACATATACTGTGTACATTAACTTATATGCTGCTGTGCCACTCTTTGCAAATGTCAATGCTAGAACCTTCAGTTTATTAGATATACTTTTTATACTTTTTATACTACTATGCAAAAACTCAGGACAGTATTACACTTTTATTATTTCATTTTATGCTTATGTTCATTGGGTGTTTGGTGTTTTAGGGGTGTTTGGTGTTTCAGTGTTGGTGTTAATTTTCATACTTTTATACTATTATGAAAAAACTCAGGACAGTGTTACACTTTTTTACTATTTTATGCTTATGTGTATTAAATGTTTTAGTGTTTAGTGTTTAGATGGTTACTGTTGCACCGAGGGACTGAGAGAAATGCAATTTCGGTCCTGTGTATGTCCTGTACATATTGCAGTTCTGACAATAAAGTTGACTTTGACTTTGACTTTGATGTGTGACATTTCCAATGAAAACAATGGTATAGCAGAGGATGGTTTCGATCCATCGACCTCTGGTCGATGGATCGAGTCACGAGAATGGATAGGTCACAGTTATGGAGCTATAACTGTGACACGATAGTGTGGACTCGTTTCAGAACTCAGATGCGCCTCACGGTCGGATCCCGACACAGGGGGAACAGATTCTCAGGGGGGAACAGAGCATTTCACAACTACAACACGTTGATCAGCAACAGATGAAAACGCCACGACCTTGTGGGGCCACACAGAAGCAAAGCTGCAGGTGGCAAATACAGCACATGAAGAAACACTTCATTTACTCAAAAGATAAATTATGGAATGAAAGGTGTAAAATGGTACTTACCTCCAAACAGATTGTACCCTGATGGTGTAAGGGTGGGTGAACATCAGTTTGAAGAGCTATTCTTGGAACAGCTTCACTCATCAATGCTAATGCTATGTTGCTAATCGCTAATCCAACCCCTGAACTCTGGAGGGGGAGTGACCTTCTCGGGGGAGTGGCTCCACTTTATATTCAGGCAGCAGTGCATGTGACGTCAGGGTGTACTAGACATGTCAGAGTGTACTGTCTAGACCAACAAGAAAATCAGCGTGCAGTATCTTCTGTTCAACCCATAGAGCTACCATAAACACGTTTTTGGACCAAATATTGCCGATTTAAACAAATACGCACAAATACATGGAAATTAACACAGGAATAGTGCTCAGAAACATTTTAAACACATTCTAGGGAGTTTATCAGCTAAAAAAACATAAATTTGGGTTTAGTCGCTCTTTAAACAGACTGACTGAGCCACATTTAAAGGCACAGCAATGCATCTGATCTTTGCTTTTAGCTTGTCTATGCAGATTGAGCAGCATCACCAGTGTGTACCTTTGTATACATTGATAAAGTGGAAAACGGAACAATAAACAATTATGTTGGTAATTCACAAAGCCTCAGGGTTGTTGACTTAGGTTAAAATTCTGCAGTCTTCCAGCATGTCATAGATCAAAGTCACTCTTGCATATATGTACAATTTGGACAAAGGTTAAAAAATGCTGTAGGAAATCATATTATTGAGTGACACTGTTCCAAACATAGAAAGGAGCATCTAGCTACCAGATGCAATAAAGATTTGACTGTACTCCAAACCCTGATGACAATCATTTTCACCTATAACCATGGATGCTAGCACCACATATGCAGTACAGTTTTGAAATGAAGGTTTTAGCAAGCTTTCTAATGGACAATATTGACATTTAGAATAGGAAAAGATTCCGTAATGACTTTTACAACATTGGGTATTGGAAAAAGTTTCTATCATGGCTAAATTGACTGAGAATTTGTATAAAAAAAGGCCAATAAAAGAGAAGAAGGAAAATTTGTCTTCATGTAATGGTGGATGATGCAGCTGGGCAGAATTATCCAATGTGTGTTTGGCTGGTGGCTTTATCTTAACAATAGTGTGAACTGTAATTGGGATGAGTTTTAAATGTATCCTGTTTTCATGAACAGATGTTAGGCTATAGAAATGGAGTGATATAAAGTGTAAAATATTTGTAATTGGAGGTGACAAGCATGTTGAGGTTTGTGACTAATGTCAGAGAAGTCTTGGTAACTTAAAGTAAAGATCCATGTGTGACATTGCCAGTGCAAACAATGATTTAGCAGAGGATGGTTTCGATCCATCGACCTCTGGGTTATGGGCCCAGCACGTTTCCGCTGCGCCACTCTGCTATATACCCCAGATGGGACTTGAACCCACAATCCCTGTCTTAGGAGGCCAGTGCCTTATCCATTAGGCCACATGTGTCTGTTTAAAAAATCTACTGAGCCAAGTTTAAAGGCACAACAATACAACTGTTCTTTTGCTTTTAGCTTGTCTATGCAGATCAAGCAGCATCACCAGTGTGTACCTTGGTCTACATTAGCCAAGTGGAAAACAAAACAATAAACCATTTTGTTGGTAATTCACAAAGCCTCAGAGTTGTTGACTTAGGTCAAAATTCTACAGTCTTCCAGCATGTCATGGATCAGAGTCAGTCTTGCATATACCGGTAAGTTAATATGTACAATTTGGACAAAGGTTAAAAAATGCTGTAGGAAATCATATTATTGAGTGACAATGTTCCATACATTACAAATTAAGGAACTTCTTTTTTTTTTTTTTAACAATTCAGTTTTTAATCCTTGTCTTAAATGTACACATTAAAAAACATCAGAGAAGTCCTGGTAACGTAAAGATCCATGTGTGACATTTCCAATGAAAACAATGGTATAGCAGAGGATGGTTTCGATCCATCGACCTCTGGGTTATGGGCCCAGCACGCTTCCGCTGCGCCACTCTGCTAAGCACCCCAGATGGGACTTGAACCCACAATCCCTGGCTTAGGAGGCCAGTGCCTTATCCATTAGGCCACTGGGGCCACATGTGTCTGTTAAACAGACTGACTGAGCCACATTTAAAGGCACAGCAATGCATCTGATCTTTGCTTTTAGCTTGTCTATGCAGATTGAGCAGCATCACCAGTGTGTACCTTTGTATACATTGGACAAGTGGAAAACGGAACAATAAACAATTATGTTGGTAATTCACAAAGCCTCAGGGTTGTTGACTTAGGTTAAAATTCTGCAGTCTTCCAGCATGTCATAGATCAAAGTCACTCTTGCATATATGTACAATTTGGACAAAGGTTAAAAAATGCTGTAGGAAATCATATTATTGAGTGACACTGTTCCAAACATAGAAAGGAGCATCTAGCTACCAGATGCAATAAAGATTTGACTGTACTCCAAACCCTGATGACAATCATTTTCACCTATAACCATGGATGCTAGCACCACATATGCAGTACAGTTTTGAAATGAAGGTTTTAGCAAGCTTTCTAATGGACAATATTGACATTTAGAATAGGAAAAGATTCCGTAATGACTTTTACAACATTGGGTATTGGAAAAAGTTTCTATCATGGCTAAATTGACTGAGAATTTGTATAAAAAAAGGCCAATAAAAGAGAAGAAGGAAAATTTGTCTTCATGTAATGGTGGATGATGCAGCTGGGCAGAATTATCCAATGTGTGTTTGGCTGGTGGCTTTATCTTAACAATAGTGTGAACTGTAATTGGGATGAGTTTTAAATGTATCCTGTTTTCATGAACAGGTGTTAGGCTATAGAAATTGAGTGATATAAACTGTAAAAGATTTGTAATTGGAGGTGACAAGCATGTTGAGGTTTGTGACTAATGTCAGAGAAGTCTTGGTAACTTAAAGTAAAGATCCATGTGTGACATTGCCAGTGCAAACAATGATTTAGCAGAGGATGGTTTCGATCCATCGACCTCTGGGTTATGGGCCCAGCACGCTTCCGCTGCGCCACTCTGCTATATACCCCAGATGGGACTTGAACCCACAATCCCTGTCTTAGGAGGCCAGTGCCTTATCCATTAGGCCACATGTGTCTGTTTAAAAAATCTACTGAGCCAAGTTTAAAGGCACAACAATACAACTGTTCTTTTGCTTTTAGCTTGTCTATGCAGATCAAGCAGCATCACCAGTGTGTACCTTGGTCTACATTAGCCAAGTGGAAAACAAAACAATAAACAATTTTGTTGGTAATTCACAAAGCCTCAGAGTTGTTGACTTAGGTCAAAATTCTACAGTCTTCCAGCATGCCATGGATCAGAGTCAGTCTTGCATATACCGGTAAGTTAATATGTACAATTTGGACAAAGGTTAAAAAATGCTGTAGGAAATCATATTATTGAGTGACAATGTTCCATACATTACAAATTAAGGAACTTCCTTTTTTTTTTTTTTTTAACAATTCAGTTTTTAATCCTTGTCTTAAATGTACACATTAAAAAACATCAGAGAAGTCCTGGTAACGTAAAGATCCATGTGTGACATTTCCAATGAAAACAATGGTATAGCAGAGGATGGTTTCGATCCATCGACCTCTGGGTTATGGGCCCAGCACGCTTCCGCTGCGCCACTCTGCTAAGCACCCCAGATGGGACTTGAACCCACAATCCCTGGCTTAGGAGGCCAGTGCCTTATCCATTAGGCCACTGGGGCCACATGTGTCTGTTAAACAGACTGACTGAGCCACATTTGAAGGCACAGCAATGCATCTGATCTTTGCTTTTAGCTGGTCTATGCAGATTGAGCAGCATCACCAGTGTGTACCTTTGTATACATTGATAAAGTGGAAAACGGAACAATAAACAATTATGTTGGTAATTCACAAAGCCTCAGGGTTGTTGACTTAGGTTAAAATTCTGCAGTCTTCCAGCATTTCATAGATCAAAGTCACTCTTGCATATATGTACAATTTGGACAAAGGTTAAAAAATGCTGTAGGAAATCATATTATTGAGTGACACTGTTCCAAACATAGAAAGGAGCATCTAGCTACCAGATGCAATAAAGATTTGACTGTACTCCAAACCCTGATGACAATCATTTTCACCTATAACCATGGATGCTAGCACCACATATGCAGTACAGTTTTGAAATGAAGGTTTTAGCAAGCTTTCCAATGGACAATATTGACATTTAGAATAGGAAAAGATTCCGTAATGACTTTTACAACATTGGGTATTGGAAAAAGTTTCTATCATGGCTAAATTGACTGAGAATTTGTATAAAAAAAGGCCAATAAAAGAGAAGAAGGAAAATTTGTCTTCATGTAATGGTGGATGATGCAGCTGGGCAGAATTATCCAATGTGTGTTTGGCTGGTGGCTTTATCTTAACAATAGTGTGAACTGTAATTGGGATGAGTTTTAAATGTATCCTGTTTTCATGAACAGGTGTTAGGCTATAGAAATTGAGTGATATAAAGTGTAAAAGATTTGTAATTGGAGGTGACAAGCATGTTGAGGTTTGTGACTAATGTCAGAGAAGTCTTGGTAACTTAAAGTAAAGATCCATGTGTGACATTGCCAGTGCAAACAATGATTTAGCAGAGGATGGTTTCGATCCATCGACCTCTGGGTTATGGGCCCAGCACGTTTCCGCTGCGCCACTCTGCTATATACCCCAGATGGGACTTGAACCCACAATCCCTGTCTTAGGAGGCCAGTGCCTTATCCATTAGGCCACATGTGTCTGTTTAAAAAATCTACTGAGCCAAGTTTAAAGGCACAACAATACAACTGTTCTTTTGCTTTTAGCTTGTCTATGCAGATCAAGCAGCATCACCAGTGTGTACCTTGGTCTACATTAGCCAAGTGGAAAACAAAACAATAAACAATTTTGTTGGTAATTCACAAAGCCTCAGAGTTGTTGACTTAGGTCAAAATTCTACAGTCTTCCAGCATGTCATGGATCAGAGTCAGTCTTGCATATACCGGTAAGTTAATATGTACAATTTGGACAAAGGTTAAAAAATGCTGTAGGAAATCATATTATTGAGTGACAATGTTCCATACATTACAAATTAAGGAACTTCCTTTTTTTTTTTTTTTTAACAATTCAGTTTTTAATCCTTGTCTTAAATGTACACATTAAAAAACATCAGAGAAGTCCTGGTAACGTAAAGATCCATGTGTGACATTTCCAATGAAAACAATGGTATAGCAGAGGATGGTTTCGATCCATCGACCTCTGGGTTATGGGCCCAGCACGCTTCCGCTGCGCCACTCTGCTAAGCACCCCAGATGGGACTTGAACCCACAATCCCTGGCTTAGGAGGCCAGTGCCTTATCCATTAGGCCACTGGGGCCACATGTGTCTGTTAAACAGACTGACTGAGCCACATTTGAAGGCACAGCAATGCATCTGATCTTTGCTTTTAGCTTGTCTATGCAGATTGAGCAGCATCACCAGTGTGTACCTTTGTATACATTGATAAAGTGGAAAACGGAACAATAAACAATTATGTTGGTAATTCACAAAGCCTCAGGGTTGTTGACTTAGGTTAAAATTCTGCAGTCTTCCAGCATGTCATAGATCAAAGTCACTCTTGCATATATGTACAATTTGGACAAAGGTTAAAAAATGCTGTAGGAAATCATATTATTGAGTGACACTGTTCCAAACATAGAAAGGAGCATCTAGCTACCAGATGCAATAAAGATTTGACTGTACTCCAAACCCTGATGACAATCATTTTCACCTATAACCATGGATGCTAGCACCACATATGCAGTACAGTTTTGAAATGAAGGTTTTAGCAAGCTTTCTAATGGACAATATTGACATTTAGAATAGGAAAAGATTCCGTAATGACTTTTACAACATTGGGTATTGGAAAAAGTTTCTATCATGGCTAAATTGACTGAGAATTTGTATAAAAAAAGGCCAATAAAAGAGAAGAAGGAAAATTTGTCTTCATGTAATGGTGGATGATGCAGCTGGGCAGAATTATCCAATGTGTGTTTGGCTGGTGGCTTTATCTTAACAATAGTGTGAACTGTAATTGGGATGAGTTTTAAATGTATCCTGTTTTCATGAACAGATGTTAGGCTATAGAAATGGAGTGATATAAAGTGTAAAAGATTTGTAATTGGAGGTGACAAGCATGTTGAGGTTTGTGACTAATGTCAGAGAAGTCTTGGTAACTTAAAGTAAAGATCCATGTGTGACATTGCCAGTGCAAACAATGATTTAGCAGAGGATGGTTTCGATCCATCGACCTCTGGGTTATGGGCCCAGCACGCTTCCGCTGCGCCACTCTGCTATACACCCCAGATGGGACTTGAACCCACAATCCCTGTCTTAGGAGGCCAGTGCCTTATCCATTAGGCCACATGTGTCTGTTTAAAAAATCTACTGAGCCAAGTTTAAAGGCACAACAATACAACTGTTCTTTTGCTTTTAGCTTGTCTATGCAGATCAAGCAGCATCACCAGTGTGTACCTTGGTCTACATTAGCCAAGTGGAAAACAAAACAATAAACCATTTTGTTGGTAATTCACAAAGCCTCAGAGTTGTTGACTTAGGTCAAAATTCTACAGTCTTCCAGCATGCCATGGATCAGAGTCAGTCTTGCATATACCGGTAAGTTAATATGTACAATTTGGACAAAGGTTAAAAAATGCTGTAGGAAATCATATTATTGAGTGACAATGTTCCATACATTACAAATTAAGGAACTTCCTTTTTTTTTTTTTTTTAACAATTCAGTTTTTAATCCTTGTCTTAAATGTACACATTAAAAAACATCAGAGAAGTCCTGGTAACGTAAAGATCCATGTGTGACATTTCCAATGAAAACAATGGTATAGCAGAGGATGGTTTCGATCCATCGACCTCTGGGTTATGGGCCCAGCACGCTTCCGCTGCGCCACTCTGCTAAGCACCCCAGATGGGACTTGAACCCACAATCCCTGGCTTAGGAGGCCAGTGCCTTATCCATTAGGCCACTGGGGCCACATGTGTCTGTTAAACAGACTGACTGAGCCACATTTAAAGGCACAGCAATGCATCTGATCTTTGCTTTTAGCTTGTCTATGCAGATTGAGCAGCATCACCAGTGTGTACCTTTGTATACATTGGACAAGTGGAAAACGGAACAATAAACAATTATGTTGGTAATTCACAAAGCCTCAGGGTTGTTGACTTAGGTTAAAATTCTGCAGTCTTCCAGCATGTCATAGATCAAAGTCACTCTTGCATATATGTACAATTTGGACAAAGGTTAAAAAATGCTGTAGGAAATCATATTATTGAGTGACACTGTTCCAAACATAGAAAGGAGCATCTAGCTACCAGATGCAATAAAGATTTGACTGTACTCCAAACCCTGATGACAATCATTTTCACCTATAACCATGGATGCTAGCACCACATATGCAGTACAGTTTTGAAATGAAGGTTTTAGCAAGCTTTCTAATGGACAATATTGACATTTAGAATAGGAAAAGATTCCGTAATGACTTTTACAACATTGGGTATTGGAAAAAGTTTCTATCATGGCTAAATTGACTGAGAATTTGTATAAAAAAAGGCCAATAAAAGAGAAGAAGGAAAATTTGTCTTCATGTAATGGTGGATGATGCAGCTGGGCAGAATTATCCAATGTGTGTTTGGCTGGTGGCTTTATCTTAACAATAGTGTGAACTGTAATTGGGATGAGTTTTAAATGTATCCTGTTTTCATGAACAGATGTTAGGCTATAGAAATGGAGTGATATAAAGTGTAAAAGATTTGTAATTGGAGGTGACAAGCATGTTGAGGTTTGTGACTAATGTCAGAGAAGTCTTGGTAACTTAAAGTAAAGATCCATGTGTGACATTGCCAGTGCAAACAATGATTTAGCAGAGGATGGTTTCGATCCATCGACCTCTGGGTTATGGGCCCAGCACGCTTCCGCTGCGCCACTCTGCTATATACCCCAGATGTGACTTGAACCCACAATCCCTGTCTTAGGAGGCCAGTGCCTTATCCATTAGCAGCAGCATCACCAGTGTGTACCTTGGTCTACATTAGCCAAGTGGAAAACAAAACAATAAACAATTTTGTTGGTAATTCACAAAGCCTCAGAGTTGTTGACTTAGGTCAAAATTCTACAGTCTTCCAGCATGTCATGGATCAGAGTCAGTCTTGCATATACCGGTAAGTTAATATGTACAATTTGGACAAAGGTTAAAAAATGCTGCAGGAAATCATATTATTGAGTGACAATGTTCCATACATTACAAATTAAGGAACTTCTTTTTTTTTTTTTAACAATTCAGTTTTTAATCTTTGTCTTAAACGTACACATTAAAAAACATCAGAGAAGTCCTGGTAACGTAAATATCCATGTGTGACATTTCCGGTAACGTAAAGATCCATGTGTGACATTTCCAATGAAAACAATGGTATAGCAGAGGATGGTTTCGATCCATCGACCTCTGGGTTATGGGCCCAGCACGCTTCCGCTGCGCCACTCTGCTAAGCACCCCAGATGGGACTTGAACCCACAATCCCTGGCTTAGGAGGCCAGTGCCTTATCCATTAGGCCACTGGGGCCACATGTGTCTGTTAAACAGACTGACTGAGCCACATTTAAAGGCACAGCAATGCATCTGATCTTTGCTTTTAGCTTGTCTATGCAGATTGAGCAGCATCACCAGTGTGTACCTTTGTATACATTGGACAAGTGGAAAACGGAACAATAAACAATTATGTTGGTAATTCACAAAGCCTCAGGGTTGTTGACTTAGGTTAAAATTCTGCAGTCTTCCAGCATGTCATAGATCAAAGTCACTCTTGCATATATGTACAATTTGGACAAAGGTTAAAAAATGCTGTAGGAAATCATATTATTGAGTGACACTGTTCCAAACATAGAAAGGAGCATCTAGCTACCAGATGCTATAAAGATTTGACTGTACTCCAAACCCTGATGACAATCATTTTCACCTATAACCATGGATGCTAGCACCACATATGCAGTACAGTTTTGAAATGAAGGTTTTAGCAAGCTTTCTAATGGACAATATTGACATTTAGAATAGGAAAAGATTCCGTAATGACTTTTACAACATTGGGTATTGGAAAAAGTTTCTATCATGGCTAAATTGACTGAGAATTTGTATAAAAAAAGGCCAATAAAAGAGAAGAAGGAAAATTTGTCTTCATGTAATGGTGGATGATGCAGCTGGGCAGAATTATCCAATGTGTGTTTGGCTGGTGGCTTTATCTTAACAATAGTGTGAACTGTAATTGGGATGAGTTTTAAATGTATCCTGTTTTCATGAACAGATGTTAGGCTATAGAAATGGAGTGATATAAAGTGTAAAAGATTTGTAATTGGAGGTGACAAGCATGTTGAGGTTTGTGACTAATGTCAGAGAAGTCTTGGTAACTTAAAGTAAAGATCCATGTGTGACATTGCCAGTGCAAACAATGATTTAGCAGAGGATGGTTTCGATCCATCGACCTCTGGGTTATGGGCACAGCACGCTTCCGCTGCGCCACTCTGCTATACACCTAGCCTGGCCCTCGCCTTCCTGCACAGCTCCGCTCAATTCTCATTTCCCTTCACTGCACAGTCTGGGATTCCTCCCATAGATGCTGCCTTTAGGTCAAATTATTAATCAGTTCAACATTTCTTTTCACTGTTATGCCGACGATACACAGCTTTACATCAGGACTGGAGCATCCTCATCTTCCACCTTGTCATCTCCATCTTCACTCACTGCCCTCTCTGCCTGCCTGGAGGCAATTAGGGCATGGATGAATCAGAACTTTCTTCAATTAAACTGCTCCAAGACTGAGGCCATACTGATTGGCACCCCTCACCAGGTACAAACATCTCCTATAACAAGACTTTCCTTTTCTGGACAAGACATCCCCCTCTCCACCTCTGTTACTAATCTTGGAATAAAAATGGACTCCAATCTTACATTTGAAAATCACATTAAGCATCTGTTTAAAACTTGCTTCTTCCATCTTCGAAACATCTCCAGACTTCGCCCATCCCTAACTTTTTCCGATGCTGAGAAGCTCGTCCATGCTTTTGTCTCCTCCAGGCTCGACTACTGCAACTCCCTGTTTATTGGAATCCCTGGCAAAAACCTTCAGAAACTTCAATATATTCAAAACAGTGCAGCAAGGATCTTGTTGAGAGTTCGTAAATTTGAACATATTACGCCAATTCTCCATAACCTTCATTGGCTTCCTGTTGCCTACAGAATTCAGTACAAAACTGCTCTCATTACACATCAATGCTTACACGGAACTTCACCAGATTATCTGAAGGATATTCTCATTCCATACTCATCCACCCGTTCGCTGCGGTCACAGAACAGCAATCTCCTTCACATTCCGAGAACCAAATTAAGGACCATGGGAGACCGGGCTTTCAGTGTGGCTGCCCCCCGCCTGTGGAACTCTCTTCCTGACTGTCTAAGAGCCCCACAGTCTGTGGTTGACTTTAAGAGCGACTTGAAGACCTTTCTTTTCGACCGAGCATACTCTACCTCCTCATGATTCTACTTTTGATCTTAGCTGATATTGTTATTGATTTTAAATGTTTTATTATTTGTTTTATTGTCTGTTTTATTGTCATTTAATTCTGTTGCTCCTTGTAGCACTTTGAGATTTTCATTAATGAAAAGTGCGTTATAAATTGAATTCATTATTATTATTATTATTATTATTATTAGACAACGATTTCTCCGGCCGATTTTTGACCGGACCAATCAGAGAACAGAAGGCGGAGTTTTGAACGACGTCGACTGACGTCGTCATTCAAAATGGCTGCCGCCACGAAGGAATTTTCATCAAAACAAGGTAAAAAACTATTATTTCTCTGCTGATAAAAAATATATTTTTTAGCTGACGTTATATCAGAAGTGTTCCTGAGCAATCAGAGAGCAGAAGGCGGAGTTTTGAACGATGTCGACTGACGTCGTCATTCAAAATGGCTGCCGCCACGAAGGAATTTTCATCAAAACAAGGTAAAAAACTATTATTTCTCTGCTGATAAAAAATATATTTTTTAGCTGACGTTATATCAGAAGTGTTCCTGAGCTTAACAGTTCCTAAATCAATTCACGAAATGGTCAAATCTGCTGGATTTAAATAGTTTCGGTTTGACATTTTCCAAACAGCCTCGGGTGCGCTACGAAAATAAATGATAAAAAATCGAATTTTATCTCAAATGTTTTATCTAGGCCAACAGTCAGTAAATTAGAGCCATATAATTACACACTGGTAGCAGAAAAAATATCCACCGAGTGGTTTCTGAGCTATTTATCTGAATAGCCTGGACCTCGCAAGGCTAAACTAACAAAACTCCACCTTCTGTTCTCTGATTGGTCCATTCAAAAATCTCCAGGAGAAATCGTTTTCAATGGGAAGAATGCCAGACCCTAGTCCAAAGCGAAGTGAAGGACAGGGTCTGGTTACAACCAGGCTACTATACACCCAAGATGGGACTTGAACCCACAATCCCTGTCTTAGGAGGCCAGTGCCTTATCCATTAGGCCACATGTGTCTGTTTAAAAAATCTACTGAGCCAAGTTTAAAGGCACAACAATACAACTGTTCTTTTGCTTTTAGCTTGTCTATGCAGATCAAGCAGCATCACCAGTGTGTACCTTGGTCTACATTAGCCAAGTGGAAAACAAAACAATAAACCATTTTGTTGGTAATTCACAAAGCATCAGAGTTGTTGACTTAGGTCAAAATTCTACAGTCTTCCAGCATGCCATGGATCAGAGTCAGTCTTGCATATACCGGTAAGTTAATATGTACAATTTGGACAAAGGTTAAAAAATGCTGTAGGAAATCATATGATTGAGTGACAATGTTCCATACATTACAAATTAAGGAACTTCCTTTTTTTCTTTTTTTTTAACAATTCAGTTTTTAATCCTTGTCTTAAATGTACACATTAAAAAACATCAGAGAAGTCCTGGTAACGTAAAGATCCATGTGTGACATTTCCAATGAAAACAATGGTATAGCAGAGGATGGTTTCGATCCATCGACCTCTGGGTTATGGGCCCAGCACGCTTCCGCTGCGCCACTCTGCTAAGCACCCCAGATGGGACTTGAACCCACAATCCCTGGCTTAGGAGGCCAGTGCCTTATCCATTAGGCCACTGGGGCCACATGTGTCTGTTAAACAGACTGACTGAGCCACATTTAAAGGCACAGCAATGCATCTGATCTTTGCTTTTAGCTTGTCTATGCAGATTGAGCAGCATCACCAGTGTGTACCTTTGTATACATTGGACAAGTGGAAAACGGAACAATAAACAATTATGTTGGTAATTCACAAAGCCTCAGGGTTGTTGACTTAGGTTAAAATTCTGCAGTCTTCCAGCATGTCATAGATCAAAGTCACTCTTGCATATATGTACAATTTGGACAAAGGTTAAAAAATGCTGTAGGAAATCATATTATTGAGTGACACTGTTCCAAACATAGAAAGGAGCATCTAGCTACCAGATGCAATAAAGATTTGACTGTACTCCAAACCCTGATGACAATCATTTTCACCTATAACCATGGATGCTAGCACCACATATGCAGTACAGTTTTGAAATGAAGGTTTTAGCAAGCTTTCTAATGGACAATATTGACATTTAGAATAGGAAAAGATTCCGTAATGACTTTTACAACATTGGGTATTGGAAAAAGTTTCTATCATGGCTAAATTGACTGAGAATTTGTATAAAAAAGGCCATCAAAAGAGAAGAAGGAAAATTTGTCTTCATGTAATGGTGGATGATGCAGCTGGGCAGAATTATCCAATGTGTGTTTGGCTGGTGGCTTTATCTTAACAATAGTGTGAACTGTAATTGGGATGAGTTTTAAATGTATCCTGTTTTCATGAACAGATGTTAGGCTATAGAAATGGAGTGATATAAAGTGTAAAAGATTTGTAATTGGAGGTGACAAGCATGTTGAGGTTTGTGACTAATGTCAGAGAAGTCTTGGTAACTTAAAGTAAAGATCCATGTGTGACATTGCCAGTGCAAACAATGATTTAGCAGAGGATGGTTTCGATCCATCGACCTCTGGGTTATGGGCCCAGCACGCTTCCGCTGCGCCACTCTGCTATACACCCAAGATGGGACTTGAACCCACAATCCCTGTCTTAGGAGGCCAGTGCCTTATCCATTAGGCCACATGTGTCTGTTTAAAAAATCTACTGAGCCAAGTTTAAAGGCACAACAATACAACTGTTCTTTTGCTTTTAGCTTGTCTATGCAGATCAAGCAGCATCACCAGTGTGTACCTTGGTCTACATTAGCCAAGTGGAAAACAAAACAATAAACCATTTTGTTGGTAATTCACAAAGCCTCAGAGTTGTTGACTTAGGTCAAAATTCTACAGTCTTCCAGCATGTCATGGATCAGAGTCAGTCTTGCATATACCGGTAAGTTAATATGTACAATTTGGACAAAGGTTAAAAAATGCTGTAGGAAATCATATTATTGAGTGACAATGTTCCATACATTACAAATTAAGGAACTTCTTTTTTTTTTTTTTAACAATTCAGTTTTTAATCCTTGTCTTAAATGTACACATTAAAAAACATCAGAGAAGTCCTGGTAACGTAAAGATCCATGTGTGACATTTCCAATGAAAACAATGGTATAGCAGAGGATGGTTTCGATCCATCGACCTCTGGGTTATGGGCCCAGCACGCTTCCGCTGCGCCACTCTGCTAAGCACCCCAGATGGGACTTGAACCCACAATCCCTGGCTTAGGAGGCCAGTGCCTTATCCATTAGGCCACTGGGGCCACATGTGTCTGTTAAACAGACTGACTGAGCCACATTTAAAGGCACAGCAATGCATCTGGGGCCTCATGTACAAAGACTTGCGTGGATTTCTTACTGAAAAGTGACGTACGGACAAATCCAGAAAAGTGTCTACGCACAAAAAAATCCGGATTTATCAAACCCTGCGTACACCTGAATCCACGCACATTCCTTTTGTACATCACGATGAACGTGGAACTGAGCGCACATGAGAGAGTGGCCGACTCCGCCTTTGACACGCCTCCGTATGAATATGCAAAGTCATTCAAATATGCCATGCACGACAGGAATGTCGTCTCTGCTCCATTGCAAATCATGTCGGAACGTGGAAAAAAGAGGAACTTCACGGACTGTGAACAGGAATCACTTCTGAGTGAGGCAGAGAAGCACGGAAAAAGGTTTTATTCGGCACGCCTAGCGCAAAACATACCATCCACTTTTAAACAAGAAGTTGACCCATCTGCTCTAACATGCCTGTATAGGTTAGTGGTGAGCGCGCCCGCCCTTCGTCCCAAAGGTCGTGAGATCGACTCCCCCTTGGTACAACGTTTTTTTTTTTCATTCCAGATTTAAAGAACACAGGAAAACTATTTAATAAAACAACAAGAAATAGAACAATACATGAAATGAAAGGAAGCAGACGATTTCTTGTTTTGTAAATAGTTTTCATGTGTATTTAAATCTGGAACGAAAAAAAAAAAGAGAAACGTTGTACCATGCGAGATTCGAACTCATGACCTTTGGAACTAAAGGCAACCGCGCTACACACTGACCTAAACGTAGGCGTGTTGGTACAGCTTGGTTAACTTCTTATTTAAAGAAATCACATCTCATTGTTGTCAATATCGTTGCCACTATTTGGCGCATGCTTTTATATCCACTCATCTAATTGCGTCCATGTGGATGTAATAATTGTTAATCATGTGTGTTTGGTGGGATTTATGATTATTTTCATATCATGGACACAGTTTCTCTGAATAACCTGTAAGTGTCGCCAAAGGAAATATAACCACAGAAACGTGCGTACGCAAGCAGGGGAGCAGCCGTGGATTTGTACGTGGATGCGCAGATATTCCCGTTCATATCAGATTTGATACATACGCCACTTTGCGTGGAAAGTGACGTGCGCAATGTTTTTGTGCGCACGCATGGTTGATACATGAGGCCCCTGATCTTTGCTTTTAGCTTGTCTATGCAGATTGAGCAGCATCACCAGTGTGTACCTTTGTATACATTGGACAAGTGGAAAATGGAACAATAAACAATTATGTTGGTAATTCACAAAGCCTCAGGGTTGTTGACTTAGGTTAAAATTCTGCAGTCTTCCAGCATGTCATAGATCAAAGTCACTCTTGCATATATGTACAATTTGGACAACGGTTAAAAAATGCTGTAGGAAATCATATTATTGAGTGACACTGTTCCAAACATAGAATGGAGCATCTAGCTACCAGATGCAATAAAGATTTGACTGTACTCCAAACCCTGATGACAATCATTTTCACCTATAACCATGGATGCTAGCACCACATATGCAGTACAGTTTTGAAATGAAGGTTTTAGCAAGCTTTCTAATGGACAATATTGACATTTAGAATAGGAAAAGATTCCGTAATGACTTTTACAACATTGGGTATTGGAAAAAGTTTCTATC